>VZTI01002188.1:1960929-1987122 GCA_013397865.1 Struthidea cinerea | reverse complement strand
GTCTCCGAAATCACAAGGTGTGCTCTTGGCTGAGTGCCAAAAGCACCCAGCGCTGTAACTTTTGCTTTATTTTTGTCCTTTATTGTCCTTTATTAAACTTTACAATTCTAACAGGAGAGTGAACCTCGTTTTTCACACTAGTGACACTCAGAGGTTATTCCACTATCATCGGAGACATCTGCCTGCAGTGGAGCAGAGACAGCCTGAAACACAACTGCTAAATAGCAATAACAAGAGCAAGAGCTGAGCAAAGAGTGCCAAGAATGGAATTGCCTCTGCCACGTGGCACAGCCCTTACAGTTTGCAATAATCTTCCAGTTATATGAATCCCATTAAAGAGTAAGAAGTTAAGCAATCTCTTTAGTTCAGGGAGAACATTAGAAATATACAGTGACACGTGTTCCTGGCAGCGCTGTTTACTTTTGAATGTTCTGGCTTTACTCAGTTTGTCAGTGTCTCAAAACACAGGCATTAAAACATCAGATCAAATGGCAGTCCTCAAATCCAGTTTTCTGCATTATTGAAACCATACACTACACTCAGTGCACAGGTGTGCAGTTTCCACTGTGAACCTTATCAGAAAGGATTCCAACTGCATCCTTCACTTAGGGACCTAGTGAGATTGACTGTGAGGGAATCTTGGTCGGTGGAGATCCCCCAGATCTTGGATCCATCTTTCTAAGACTGAGGTCCACCAACCCCTTCCCTGTTGCAATTTCTGCTGCAGAATACCCCTTAGCCATTCAAGATTTGCCAGTTCTCTTTTTTGAAAAAACCTTAACATTTTCAGAGCTTGCTGTTCACAGGAAATACCATAATATATTCAGAAATGTCTTAGATCTGCAATTTCCCTACTATTGCTTAGACTGTGCCTTTTTGTTTCCTGAAGCTGTGGCAGCCGGTTCAATGACTGCTTTGAAGCAAACCTATTTCTGCCAGAAGACAGAATAAAAATTGTCACCTGTCCTGGAATGGGTACAGAGGCTATGGCAGAGATGGGGCATGGGTTTTTTTCTGTTTTATCCTATAATGCCTGTCTTAAATCATAGCATCTTTATCTGATTCCTGGACGTGTGACTATCCATGTCCTTGTTATTGTTCTAGGCCCTTCAGCACTGGGAATCTGCAGCGTTGTTTTGCCCTCTTGGTCCCGTGAATTCCTGCAGAAGTAATTTGGGTTTTTTATGGGCTCAAAAGTTTGATCTGGAGGGCCACACTCCTGCTCATTCAGCATCTACACAAAACTGTTCCCACCTACGTTGGTTTGGGAACACAAATTCATGTTTAGAGCTTTGACCCCGTGTTCATGCCATTGGTTTAGGGGCAAGTGACTGAGTATATGGGTAGGATTATGGGTCATATATATTTTTTAACTGAGGCTTCAAAAATATCATGTTACTTTTTTTCCTTCATAAAATTAAATAGATACATTGTTTTACATACCTGTTAATGAAGGTATATATATATATATATACACATAGCTTGATTCTTTATTTACACAGGCACTACAGAACCCATGGAACCTTTGTGCTTCTGTCTAAACAGTGGCAGCTGTCGGGATGGAGCCTGCGTGTGCCCAGAGGACTGGGTGGGATCTCTTTGTTATATAGGTCAGTACAAGCCAGGCAGCATGGGCAGCTGGAATAATTTCTGGGAACCCCTCCACTTTGGGAGATCCCTGACCTTTCCCGCTGCTGAGACCTGCTCAGTGGGGTCAGATCTGCAAGCAGTGCCATGCCTCTTCTTGCTTGGTGAGGCCGTATTTTTCACCCACCTCCGAGGAGTAATATATCTGGGGAAGACATTACAGGTTTCAACAATCTGTGGCCTGTTTCTAGCCAATTTGGCTGTTGTTTGAATTCTCCTGTTTGAAGGTCACAGTGACTTGAAAATCTGATTCAGACCTCAGTGACCACTGTTGCCATGTCTGGATTTGCCCTGTGTTTGAGGACACCATCCACCTCAGCACCCTGCAGGACAATGCCTGCCTTCAGCTCCTGCTGCCACTGGCGCTGGTCTTGGATGAGACAAATTTCCTACACCTGGAATAGCACTGTCCTGGTTGACTCCCATTTCAGTCCCCTCTGCCACTACATGGAATCTCTGCACGGCCCTGTGCTGGGAGGCTGCCAGCTCACCGAGCTGCAGGATCTCCAGAGCTGGTAAAATCCCCAGCTCATACTTTCCCAGGCCAACAACCCACAATGTGGCCAGTGTGAGACATAAATACACCGTCACGTGTCAGCTGTGCTTTTGTCAAATGATGAGACATATTTGGTCAGATGGATGTCAAAATATCTGCAGCATATCCAGGAAAAGATGCTTGGTGAAGACTGATAGGTAGATGGAAAGTCCAGGTCTTCCATGTCATTTCCCTTATGACAGGATGGGCAGCACATGCAACAGACAATGATGGATTGAATGAGTTCATGACTGATTGGAACATTTGGGAAAAATGTTCCAGAGAAGTTGGCTTAAACAAAATAATCATGGCTGAATTTCAGCACTGGAAACAAAGCATTATGATGATTCTATAATTCCCTTTGTTCACTGCTCTAGTGTTCTGTATTTGATTTGCTGTGAATTGCCTTAAAGAATAGATTTTAATAGCAATAGTTGTTAAAATACATGAGGTAAGAATGTTTGGACAGACACAATTAACTTGAAATCATAACAAACATTATTGAAATTACAAACCCTGAATTTTACTCTGTGTTCCTGAGGAATGTTTATACTCTCCAACTTGTTCCACTTTCTTGGCACCTTCTTTAACTTGCTGACCAGTTTCAACTAAATTTACTAGGTGGTTACAGATCTTAAAGGTCTCAAAATCTTATGAGTTTTGCACATATTAGTAGTTGGGTGCAGAAGACCAACCCTATAAATATCTCAAAGAGGACAAGGAAAGGAAACTTATGCCGTCAGTAAGGAGGTGGAGGCCACATGGCCAGTCAACCCAGTCTAGTCACTAAGATGCATAAACCACCCATGACATTTGTCTCCTCTTCACCAGCTAACAAAATGGAGATGTATATTTTATGTACTGAGAATATAAAGATGGATCTAAGAGGCGAGAGGGGCTGAGATGTGATGGAGCATAAAGAGCATGGGATCATAGTGCTAAAGGTGTTGAGGAGGCTGGAAGAAAAGGCAGTCAGCTGTTGGGAGAATGGAGGAGGTGATCTGGTTTATTGCCAGGAAAAGAGAGCACGGCATACAGCGTAGACAGCTTTTGTAACCCAATTACTTTTGTTCCAACAATGATGAAAATTTTCCACTTGGCTCATAATTAGTTGCTTTTCTACATTATGTCATGGTTATTTTCTTTCACAAATCATGACAAAGGGCCTGGTTTTCTTCTTACTTGTGGTTTGTTCTGTTTGTTTTTTTTTAAATTTAGCTTTGTTTTGTTTTGTTTTAATCTGGGTGATCCTACTGAAGTTAAAATATTTGGAATAATTTGAGACTTGCATCAGTGGGAAAATCTTATTTCAGATGGACTCTCTTTTCTAAGTTTGAAACCAAGTAGTATAAGCATATAAATCAGCCCAAAGCACTTTCGGATCAAGGCTTGAATAACTAGACAGAAAAAAAAATAAAGCTTGAATAGGTACTCATGAACGAGTACCTATTCATGTATGAATGCATATGTGTTCATAGCAACTTATTCTTGGCTTTCATCCATCAGAGGGAAGGCAGGATCATCACAAAGGCATTCAAACCCATGGGTCTAGAGAGGATTCATTCAAGACAGCTGAAGAACCTGGCTGATGCCCCTGTGGGACTCTTGGCACCTATGGTGATGAAGAGAGGCCACAGAGAGCTGGAAAAAGATCCATATTATGCTCACCTTTAAGAAAGACAAGAAGGAGATCTGGGGGAACCATAAGCCAGTCAGGCTTACCTCAGGTGCTAAAAGCATTTTGGAACATGTCCTCTTGGAGTCTATTTCCATGTATATGAGAGACCAGAAGATAATCAGGAACAGCATGGATTTACATGCAGGACCAATCTGTCTGAATAACTGTCTATGCAGACAATGGAAGAGTAACAAGATGTAATACACTTCGATTTTAGAGACGCCTTTGACACCATGTCCCTCAGCATTGTTTGGTAGGTGAAGACACATGGGTTGGGTGAACAGACAACTCGCGGGGTTGAAAATTACCTCAACAGCCAAGCTCAAGGGGTAGCAATCAGTGACTTGATCAGGATATTGTAAAAGTAGAGCAACTTGCTGGTCAATAATAGGGCAGAATCATTCAGTGTCTTCATCAAAGACCTGGACCATGGCACAGCACATCCTCTCAGCAAGTATGCCCACAACACTGAAGCTGGAGTGGGGCAGAGGCATTGCTGACACAGTTAATGGCAGAGCTTAGGTGCATAAGAACTTGAGAAACCTGAAGATCATTCCAACAGAAGCCTCACAGTGTCCAACAGGAATAAGTGCCGATCTCCGTGCCAGGGACGTGGGTACAGACCAGGAATTTGCTGGCTGAGGAGCAGGCCTGCTGGAAACTACCTGGGAGTGATGGTGGATGCCAAGTTCAGTAGCAGCCAACAGCATGTGGTTCTCTGCAAACAAGGTGGAAGAGAAGCTGCGTTATGTGGAGGGAGACAGGTTGATGGATACTTTTACCCTGCCCTTCCTGGCACTGGTGAGGCACCACTGGGAAATACAAGCTTAGTTTTGCCACCTGCAAGCCAGGTAAAGCAGACTTAGGGAAGCTGGAGTGGGTTCAGCAGGATGCAGTGAGGTCAGCGAGGGGCTTTGCACAGGTGGCCTGCAGGAAGCATGGGAGGGAGCTGAACTTGTTCACTGTGCTGAAGAAGAGACTGAGGGCAGGACTGACAGCAGCCTCCTGCTGAGAGGGAGTTGCAAAGACCATCAAACCCAAACCTTCTCTGCACCACCAGAAGGTAAAGCAAGGCACAGCAGTCATAAGATGCAGTTTGGGATGCTGAGATTGAGCATTAAGAGAAATGCTTGGACTTAAAAAGGTAGCGTGCTGGAATCCAGAATGCAGAGAATATCTCTCTGCCTGTTTTGAAGGATTCTACCCCCCTGGACAACACTATCTTTGACCTTCTCCCATGGAGAAAACTACCTACCCTTTGGGAAGAGTTAGAATATACACTGGTGTGAACTAGATGACAGAATGTTATGTAAGATTATCACAAGGTAAAATTTAGGGTCTTTGGGTTTGTTAATATAGTAAATAGAGAAGAGATAAAAAACTTCAAAATGGAGGATTGTTGTTGTTCTCCAGGCCTTTTGTTCCTTCTTCTATTCCTCCATATTCTGCAATAGAAGTAGTTTATGGCGATTGGATAAAAAATTCCGCAGTTCCTGTGTACGTGACAAAGTGAGTTATGGAACATTGGTGGAAAAGTGAAAATATCTTTCGTTTTACATTTTAATTGGATAATTTACCTTTAAAAAGACTGTTTAATCTTGATAATGAGGGCTTCTCTTGCATTCTCTGCTCTGTACTGGGTCTGGGTCACGCTAGTGACTCTTTTTCTCTGATAAGACTTAAAAAAAAACTATCTGAAAGCAGAGACTGTTGAAGTTCCAGTTCGTCTCCTGAATTCCTGGCAAAGACGTTAAAACTCTCCCCCATCCGGGGAGGCATTAATTAAGGCACGGAATGTCACTGTAGCATGTCTCCTAGCGAGGATGTGGAGCCTCTGTTTGGCCTAGATGCCCTCCAGAGGTTCCTTCCACCAGGTTTTTGAGACACCTTGTCCTGCTAACCACCTTCTGGCAGGTAAGACTCTGGTATGGTGCTGTAAGGCTGCCTCATCTTCGCAGCATCATGCATCCTTATTTGCTCATAATAATTTGTGTAGAAGGAAAGTGTCATTCTATAATGGGAAACTGAGGCCCTGTAGAAAACAAGATCCACAAAGTTAAGTAACCTGACAAGGAAATCCATGCCAGAACACAGAGAACACTCCAGGTTCCCTAAGCCCCCTCAGGACCCTGACCATAAATATGCTTGGAGTCAGCCCTGCTGATGGGACACAGTCAGATGAAATGTGGTCTGAATTAGCAAAAGTTAGCAAAAACAGGATGTTGCAAGTCATAAGATGAAGCAAAAATTTTCTGCCTGTGTGCTGCAATATTTTTCCCAAGTGTTCGCAGCTTTGTGAGGTAAATTTGTGTTAAATTATAGCAGTGTGGTACATGAGAATGTAATAGGCTGCTCTCTTGGGTCAGTCCAGGGTTCACGGGGCTCATCATGCTGCCTTTAGATGTAGCCAGTATCAGCTGTGGGCTCTGGGGTGGCCAGCCTGTCCCAGTCCAGCAGACAGCAGGGCAGAAACTTCCTGCATCAGAAGCCATATCCAACCCATCATAGTTTAGAGTCACCAAAGGACTGTTCCCCATTAATTGTTCAAAAGTGTGTATTTTTGCTGTATTCTGTGGCATTAGGTTACCAAATCTGATTTCTGCCCAGGTATTAAGACACCAAAGGTGAGGCTTTATAATATTTCACAAGTTTTCTAGGACTAAAGCAGTGAAAATAGAAGAGATGGCAAAAAGTATGGGCTTTTAAGACTTCATTGACTTAAAAAAATATCACTTGTGGTAGCTTAGCAGCTTGGGTTTAGACAAAATTTACCTAGCTGCTTTTATTTCATTTAGGGCAAAAGATTCAATGAGCTTCTATTGTCTCTGTACTATTTTATTTTTGAAAATTGATCCTTATGCTAAAAATATTTCATTTGGATATATATATTTTTTTTTTTTTATTTCTGTGCAGTTAATTTTTGTGACTACAGTACTGAGCCAGTGAACATTTCTGAAAGCAATATAAAAACCTTTACTTTTGAATGGATTATAGTGGGTAAATATGGTCAATCCAAAGAAAAATGTGCACCTGATACTGTGAATGGTATGTGTTTTTTCCCTTTTGCTTCCATTTTCCAAAAGTAAATGCAAGGTTTGTGAATGATGTTGGATTATTAGACCAGATGAGAGGTCTGTGTTTGAAGCCAGAACTTCATAGCACAAACTTTTCTATGAAGCTTTCTACCCCAAATGCAGCGAATTTCAGGTACACACGCTGAGATGGATCTGTGCCTGTCTGGGGCTGGGAGGAGAGTCAGCTCCTGAACAGCCTTTTAATAGAAGAACAATCTGTTTATATTTTACTATTTAGCATTAGGATTCAGGATGCTTTCCATCAACTATGGTTCCACGAACTGTCTCAGCTTTCAGAGACCGTGTAGAGGAATAAATGCTGCACGGCTGCTCCACATGTCCTTTGCATTTCTTTCATGAATTATAAACTATGTTTTTCAGGACATGGTAAAAAGTCTTTCTGACAGCTCAGTGCTGAATCCAGTGCCTCCCAATCAAGAGGTGTGTTCCTACAGCTCTAACATAACTAAAGCCTGTCTGACTTTGCCATAAAGAATGTCAGCCACTCTGACAGGACTGTGTACATGAATGCAAAACACATGTTCTAAAAAGAACAATAAATAGTTAAATAAGTGATGGTCACTTGTAACACTGAAAGACAAATTTTTACAAGCAAACAGAAAATTACACTGGATAGGGTGTCGCACCCACAGAACAGTTTTAATTCCCAGTGAGGTCATGTGTATGTGTGAGAGCTTCTGTATTAAATGAGTATCTTTCTGCTTTTACAAAATTACAGATAATGATTCAGTGGCAATCCAGATGTGCTCCAGAGAAAGGAAAATTCCTACTTTAAAGCCCTGCCCAAAATTCTGAATTGTAATGAAAATCTGGACTCCTTAGCATCACAGGTAATATTATTAGTATTTAAGCAGTGTCTGAGATTCTGCATCATCCTGGGGAAAGAAAGGGGAGTGGAAATGGAAAATTGAGGCAGGAAATATATGTTATGATCATCAAAACTTTGCAGAAAGCAAAATAAATGACCTAGGCCTTTTCCAGTGACATTCTTGGCATGTCTCTGCTTTGCAAATGGCCTGAATTTCCAATGGTGATAATTTTATTTTGCTTGGGCTTGCCTGGACACAGCATCCTTTTTCTAATTTTTCTTAACTGGCCTTCAATTTCCTCAGTCAGATTCCCAGTTCTCAGGAAATGCCTCTGAACGGAGGCGATGCCGACCCAGGGTGCCAAATCAGTGAGAATGTGCAAGGGATTTGGAGAAGACTGGCATGAGGGTGATACCGACACCAGCATGTTCAGAAGAATTAAGAGTGAAGCCTTTCCAGTCCATCAACTGTTCTGTCCATCAAGAATACAGATTGAAACTCTCTTGTATGAATGGCATATATAAAATCCCTAAAATCCATAAAATCCGTAACCCCCTAAGTCTAGTTCTAAGGCTTAGCTCTGCTGAATCTGCAAAACATGGAGAGCTGAACATGACTAAGCACATTACAGAGACTTCTTCCCTTCTGCTGCTTCTGTGTTTCATTTCCTTATCACTAGTCCCAATTGAAAAAAAGGAAAAAACAAAAAAAAGAAAAAATACACCAGGTACAGTCCCTTTAAATACGAGAAGTCCCTTTTCTTGCACATTTTTGCTTGACTACTCTACCTTCAACCCAATGCTTCACCCACTTGGATCCTTTCCTGAGAAACCCTTGAGCTCAATATTACATTTTTCCAGTACATAACCTTCACTAAATGGTTCAAAGTAATATATAATATCAGCAGTAGCTATTTGTAGTGCCAGTAAGGTGTGACATACGGGTTTTCTGCTGCCATCAGTAATGTGGGGTTTTGTTGGGAGCTGTGATGTCGGGCTGCCATCTAGTGAGCTGAGGGCCACTTGGGGATCTGGGGAATGGGAGGAGGAGGCGTTCATGCTAGTGACCCAGAGCCCAGGTTTAAAAGGATTTGATTACTTTTAAATAGAAATATTTACTTTTAATCCAAGGTCATGCTAAACGTCAGAAGCAAGAACAGTGAACACAGGCGTTCATGGTGTGCTGTTGGTCCATCATGCATAGGCAGATGTTTTCAAGTCAAATAATATCCTCTCCAGCAATTATAAATGAAAATTTCCTTCCTCCCTATGCAACACATTCACTTTTCTTATCTACCATTCCAAGCTTTATCAACGTTTCAAAGCTGCATGATAGAATTAATCTTGATTTATGTTGGTAGCTTCCCAACATAAATAATTTGAGAACAATTCAGTTATTGAAGCAATTCAGTAGAGTTATTCATTGACAGGATTAAGAAATAGATGAATTCACCCAATGACTGCCAGATTTTCTCTCTTATTGTTATCTAGCTATACCCTCACATATCATATATCATATATCATATGGCTCAACTTTCTTTTATGTTTAGACTCTTAAGATGCAACAGACATTTACTCCATTCAGTAACTAACTCAAACTGGACCCAACCAGTGCTTATAGCAATTCTTATTAGTATCTCCAGAAGGAGAATATTTTATTGTTTTGTTGGGTTTTTTTTACATTTATTCCAAGCTGACACTCTGTATAATGTACTGAAGTGAGGATCATGTACTCAGTGCAGGTTATAAGCACTGTGTTGAGAGGCGTGATTGTTCCAGAGGACATTTCTCAAGTTCCTCCGACAGCCTTTCAAAAAATCCTGTTGTAGTTATTTAAGGAACAATGAAAGGTGTACAGACGCTTATAGACTCAGAACTCAGTGACCTCAGGACAAAGGAGATGTTCTGCTGCTACTTCATGGCAAGGAATGGAGAACAATGGGGCCAGGCTGTTCTTCAAGGTGTGCAGTTTTAGGATGAGTGCCCACAGAATCAAGTGGCAATATGGGAAATTCGAGTTAGATAAGAGAAAATTTTTCTTCTTTACACTGTTCAAACATGAGCAGTTTTCTGAGGGAGGTCGCGGATATTCAAAATGAGCCCCTGAGCAGCCTGGTTTCAGGCCCTGCTAGGCTAGGGGACCTCCAGGGCTCCCTTCCAACCCAAGATACTCCACGAATTCATGAATACAATCTCTAGGGAGAATTTTCAAACACCACATACTTGACATTAACAGAAACATTTTAGATGGCCAATTACTTGTATATTTTAATTTTGTGTGAGAATGTTATGAGGTGGTGACTCTTTTTCCGTTTTTCATTTTGTTTCTGTTGAATGACATTTTCCACACAGGTTGAAACTGCGTGCTCCAGCAAGGTCTCAGTTATTGCAAATAACACTCAAATCCTCACCTCCGTGCCAGACCGACTGACCAGACAGAACATCATTGCTGGTGCAAACATCGCAGTGCAGATTATGAAAAAGCCAAAAGTTCCAGAAGACTTTCAGGACTAAACAAAGACTTGTGGGGCTTAATATTTGGAATATCAATTCTGTCCCCCCTCTACCAGCAGAAAAGACACTGTCCTTTTCTTAACTGTACATAACACTACAAACAATGCATTAATTTTGCCATTTAGCAGAGTTATTTAAGCGTCCTTGAGCACGTACTTGTGGAATCACTGTTGGGTCTGTTCTCAGAGATGAATGTAAATTTATCAGCTGTTCAGATGTATATCTGAAATTTTAATATGAGCATCATTTAATGTTTAAGTTAATAATTTAATCCTTCCTCAGTTAATAAAAGTGTGGAATTTATGAACCCATTGGCACAAAGCTTGTGGTCTCTTGGATGGCTTCCTTTAGTTTTCTACTCTGTTGTGTACTTTCAAGCAATGCTTGTTAAGTGTTCTTACTTTACCCATTCAGTGTGTCGCACATGGGGTGATTTATTCAATTGCATTTGAATATTGCCTTTTTTTTCTGCTTGTCTCAGGCATCTGTGGCAGTAATGGCTACAGTGAGTCAACTCTTGGATGCCAACAAAACAGAATTCATTCACAATAATCTTGTCAATGCTACAACCAGGTAATTTTAGCTTTTTCCATTTTCTTTAGATGTAGTCAACAGCATTTCCCCTTCTGTTTACGATGAAAGCAGTTTGTGAACAAGTCAAAATATTTTTAGCATTCAACTCCAATGTGTAATTTCCAATTTACACCAATATAAACATTGCTGGATTCTTCTGCTTTAGAGAAAGGATACGGATAGGAAATGAGGAGCGCTTCCCACTGGAGAACCAAATCAGAGAGGAAGCTCAGAAACTGAACCTGTAGTTGTACAGTAACAAATAATGATAACTTTTATCCCACTCTGTCACCGTGACGTACCGAGAACGGCGAGTAACGACACAATCCAAGTTCAGGAAGAAAGTAGTTATTTAATTAATTATAATTTGGTTTATATAACTTGGTTCCCAAAGATGACAGGAGGTCATTAGATCTTGGACCAGCCACCCCCTGTCCCATTGGCTAAAGCTCACAACACCTACTTCAAAATATTATTTCACTGTGTACAGTAACAACTCTGAAAAACAGATCCCAGGTGCACAGATAAAGACCCAGATTACAAAAAACCAGTAGCAGTGTTTATCACAGCTTTCATGAGAACCACAGAGTTCTCACAGAACACTGAAGAAAACTGAAAAATTTCTCTACCAAAGCTTTTCAGCATCTACACCACTCATTATTTTGATCCAGCCTCACAAAAACAAGGGAGGAATTTTCTTTGACTGGCAACATCTCACAGCCAATGTTGCAATCCAGTCTGCTCCACTGAAATTAGGGTCCTCTATGATTCTGTTTTTGGTACAGAGAAGTAAGTCTTGTGGGTTGTTGGATTTACCTGGACACAGCAGTATGAACCATAAATCCTAACTCATACATTGCTAGTTGTTGCAGATACAGCACTGGGAAAGTATCAGTCAACAAAACTAGAAATACAGGAAATGTTCCTGGGCTTATTGGTGACCTCAGTACTGAAGTTCAGATACTGTTCAACATTTTAAGTAACAATTAGTTCTTATTTTGAAAACTGCAGCTGGGAAAATTTTTAATGAATATTCACAAAAAATCTCCTTTGGGGAAAAAAACCCTTAGCTGGTTGGTTTTTATGCATGCTGACGCCTGGTACAAGAAATGCACGTGTCAAATGAGCTGGATAATCTTATTTATAGAAGAATGCAAAAGTACATGTAATGGCCAAAATGCTTTTGATGTTTGGGACTTTTTCAGTTGTTTTGTTTTCTAAAATGGAGAGTGTGTTGAGTCTTTGACCATACCTCTACAAACACTGAGATCAAGAACAAGTACATACTTACTTTGCCTGAAATCTGAATATATCAACCATTTCAACTAAAATTACTACTATTGTCAGGTGTCAGCCAGGACATCCACATCCTAACACCTGCAAATTGGATTACTCACTTGGGATTTTTCCAGACGTCCACGGCACTCTGCAGTGCTCAGAGGATAAATTGGTATTGACCAGGAGAGGAAAAAAGAAAAAGGTTATAGGTCCTCTGCTTCATTTGCTTCAGAAGCTGGTGGGTATGGGAGAGCTGAGCTTCAAACGTGTATTTCTCTGACATCACAGGACTTTCACACCGGGCACCAGAAACCAGCAGACTTGTCCTCAGTCTCTCCTGTAGTGTCAGTAACACTGAGACATCGCAGCAGGACAACAAAGGTGAAGTTAGCAGAGCACTTAGACACCACAATGGTGAACAAACCCACAGGGAAATGAATAATTCAGTCCTCTCAGCAGGATTAGAAAAAGATGTGAAGAGATAAACCAAGTAACCTCACACACCCAGCACTGACAATAAAAAATCACGGAATAACTCATTAACTGGTCACTGCCATTTCTGTTCACTGTTTCAGACAACAATACTGTGGAAAAACAGTGTGATCATGTAATTAAAGCCTTTATCATAATGCCAGTGTCACATAACACTCCATCCTCAAGACAGATGGATGTCAAATGCATAGCTTCCCTTAAAAAAAGTCTCAACAGATTTCTTCGATATTAAGTGCACATTTATGATACGTTGTTGATACACAGTTACATTAGTCTCACCTAATGATCAAATCAGAGAGCGATCAAATCAGTCTCTCTTGATCTTAAATCAAAAGCATAAAATCGATAACAAAATCTATTATATAATCCAAGATTTTGCTTCCTCACTTAAGCTACAGTTGAGTGATTTAAATAATGCAGATGAACTCTAATTTGCTAGAAGTGTGCAAAAGAAACGCAGTCAAAAAGTGGGATCTGAAGGCAAAAACCCAGGGAGTCTCTTATATTCTGACTTCCCACTAACAGTAAATGTCCCTGGTGTGACTATCTCTTATTTAGTGTTATTAAAAGTCTGGCCATTTGGATTGTGTGCATGTATTGGGATTTAGGGTATTATTTTCCTCATTTACCAGTATTTCCCCCCAGAAATGATATTAAGAGAGGGGTAATAATTATTTTCACACCCCACCTCAGCAAAAATTGAAGATGTCTCTTGACATACATGGGAAGAGCAGCTGTTCTCTACCACTTATATGGATTCTAAAAAAAAATTTGAACAAAAATCTGTAAATGCTGAATGTGTGCAACAGCACAGTGGAGGCTTCTCCAAAAGCACCAGCTTCTCTGATATCTGCTATCTATACCTAGTTTTCTCTTTGCCTTGCAAGGGTTCATCAGACAGTGGCAGAGTTGGATTTGTCCTGTACCAAAATGACAAACTCTTCCTGTCCAGGGTTTATCAGAGTCTCCACAGTTTGTCTAAAGGAGTCATCTCTGGCAATATTGATGGTGGAATAGTGAGTAGTGTTGAAATAGCCCTCAGTCCCAAGGTGAGAAACGCCATGGCCAGTTTGAACCGGAGGCTGCACTGGCCCTACTGCATCCTTCAGGACTTAGGGAAAGAGACTCCAGCAGAGAGGGGTTTGGGGTATTTTTGCTTTGATTTTTGGCAATAAGCAATTGACAGAGTTTGTGGGATGTATAGCAACGTAAGTGAAGCGTGTTTAGATAACGTGGCATAGAAAATGCCCTTCAACTTCTGTATTAAACAGCCGATGTTACTGACTCCATACTGCTAAACTGGGACATTTGTGAGCAAAACTGTATTCCATAAAATGTTATAGGCATGCCAGAGTGGATTCATCCTAGGGTACATTAGTCCTATACCAAGAATGAAAAAAACAGGTCTCTGGAGGACAGTCTTTCTCTCCAGAAGACTACCAAAATCTTGGAAAACAAGAAAAAGTCAATGTGACTGGCACAGTCCAATACACATACTAATGCGGGGAATGCTCATTTTTCATACTATCTTTTAATTCCTACTTCCAGTTAAAACCATTGTGTGCTTTGATTTCCTCCACGAGGAACTGATTCCAGATGTTACTACTTTCTGGCAGGAAATGTCTTATGTGAGTGTCCATTTGGCAAAACCCCATAATTTTTAGATAATATGTATTCATGTTTGGCATGGTTTCTCCAGAAAACAGTAGTTGGCTTCTTCTTACAACATTTAACAAAGCTTTTAAGGTCAAATAAATACATATGACAGATCAGTAATCATCACCATGGAACCATACGGATAAGTGACCCAGGAAATGTGTCTTTTCTAAGGAAATTACTGAAACAAACTTATAATTGATTTTTTTACTCCTACTTTTATTCATAATTTTAAACAGGACTACCTAATACCGTGAATGGTTGTGTTCACTTCTTATTTGCACTCCAAGCTGCTTGTTGCTCTTTAAAAAGTGGTTCTAATTGCAGTACCCTGCAGAAGTGTTGTCTGAAAATGACTGCATTTGGTGTGTGAGTGCCTGAGCACTGCTGTGCTGCAGGAGGGGAGGGAGGGGTTTATCATTTATCATTAGCATTTATCATTGTTTGCTTCCTGTTCCAGCGTGGATTCAGCTCCGGTTGGCAGTAACGTAGTGCTACCAAAAACTGAAAGCTCTTGTTTGCCTTACACGGAATTCAACTGCTGTTTAATGCTGTGGGAGTCAGTGGGAGCCTGAATCCTAATTACCTGAACAATTCACAGGAATTGGTAACTTCATTGGCAATCTTGACTGAGAAAGGCACATAAAGTAAGTTTAAAATGCCAAATTATGCTGTTATTGATATCATTCATAAGGTTTACTGGAAAACGACATATCCCCTAGTAGCTCCCCTTTCAAAATCAAATCACTGTCAGTACACACTGTTTGCTGGTGCCCATCTCTATGTTTCTGTAGCCACTTTTTCCCCTTGCAATCCCAGTCCCTAGTACGACACATCCGAACTGCAGCTGGGTGATCATGCCTATGTCTTTTGGGATTACACTGGAAATGACTGGAGGACCTCTGGCTGTGCAAAAAGGAGAGACCAATTCTTGAGATGCAGGTGTAATCACACCACTAATTTTGCTGTTCTGATGATAGCGCATCGTCCTTTCTTGAATGGGAAGAGTCTGGGGTTGTTTAATTTCTTTGGTTGGTTGGTTGTTTTTAACTCTAAGACCAGAGTCTTAGAGTTATTCTATGGCAATAGAAGGGCATAGGTGCACTCAGCTAGAACACACAGGAGTTCGAGATGTCCCCATGTACTTGTTTCTGCCCTGTGGCAGATTTGGCAAATTGGGCAAGATGTGCTCAAGTTGCTGAATAGCCAAATGTATTGGCAAGTCCTGGCTTCCTCTGACACGACCTGTGGCTGTGCCCACCTGCTTGTGCAACTCCATAGCAGGGAAGGGCTGGCCTAATTCATTCCCCTTGCTCAGCTGTTGTAGCCTCCAGCTCTGCACCTCCCTTGCTGCAGCTGATGGTTAAACGAGGGTTTTTCTAAAGGCTAAAGTGCCCCCAGATGAACAATAGAGTAGCCTGGAATCTGGTCTAGCTGTGGCACTGCCTCATGCTGGGTAAACAACTCAGAGGATTTAGCATTAACTACTCCCTTTGCGTATATGTTTATAAAAGCACTTGCTCTGTAAATATTAAGCTTTCAACCATGAAGTTGAAATGAAATACATTGGCTTGTTGGACTAACAAGACTATTTAGGAATGATTGTCTGTTTCTGACGTTTGTTATTCTTTCAGTATTTATTTCAGCTTCTCTAAACAAAACACACCCTGGATAAAATCACATATCCGTGGTCACTAACTTCAGCATACCAGCATTTCAGAGTTCATTTTTACCGTCTTCACAGAACAGCATTTCCATATTTGTACTATTTACCTGTTTCTGTATTTCCCTTTATGCTATGCCTGCTCTTTTTGCATAAAGTGACTGTATTCCAAAAAAGATTCCCATTTGTTTATGCAAATACAACAGCATTTTCTGTTTCACTGAATACATTTACATTTACTTGCAGCTTTATTGTCACTATACAAACATAGACTGGTTTCAATTTATAATTCTTTGTAACATCTTACCTTAGACCAAGAAGTCAAAATTTAGAATGCTCACCAGTATGAAAATTTAAAAGCTGCTTTGTCCAGTTTGTGTCACCTTGCATTTTAATATGAATAATTTAATCTGCTATTTTGATGAATACCTGATCGGCATTGTTAAATCTCTTTTTGGTGTTCTTCACAATCTTCTCCAGTTTTGGGGTTTTTTATTATTTTTATCATCATTCTGTGTGATCTAAAAATTCTGGCAGTGGCTAGCAATAATCCAACTTTACTAGAACATTCTTGTTTCTATGTGCAACTAGAAACACAAACTTCAGAAAGAAATTTATCTCTTGTCATCTGATATAACTGATACAATTTTATTTTCTTGGCATTTCAGATCAAATATAAATATGCAAAGCCTTTGGGTTATATTTCTTATACTGGTGTTGGATTGTCCATGGCTGGTCTGGGTATTACCATTTTGTTTCAAATACTCACTAGGTAAGAGGGAAGATGTTAAACTGCAAGTATTTTACACTAAGTTACAATATTTTGTTCTGCATATAGTTTGAGGAAAACAATTAAAAGTAGCCAGTTTAGAACATATTGCAATATTATTGATTAGCAAATAGTATTTTTAAAAATAGCTAAATCACATAGCATGGCTTGGGACCCACTGACACCTCTGTTACTACCCTGGCCAAGGACTGACAACACAGACCCAGAGTGGTATTATCGCTACACAGGTCTGTGATACACGTTGAGATTTTCAGTTCACTATCTCAATACTAGATTTTAAAAATGTGTCACAGTGTCCCACCACCAGTGTGACCTCTCCCCATACCCCAGTATTACAATGTGCCAACAGTTATCTTTTTTCTAGCCGGTAGCTGCTTGTGCTACTGTTTTATTGTGAGTGACTTAATACAAACACAATTGCAGCAAATTTCCTTGATGGACGTGCCTGTGATTAATGGTGTCCTGTGATTCCCCTCTGAACAATGAGCAAACTGCCAGCAGAGCTGTAGTTATAATAGATGAATGCATGTTTCTCATCCTGCTTGCACTAATGTAGATTTGGAACAATTCCATCAAGGTTATTGTTTTAAAGATTGTAGGAGCTTCCAGACTCTGCCTTTTAAATGCATTTATTTATGATAATATTTTATATATATATACACACACACACATATATATGTGCATAAAAATACACATTTATACATATGCATACATATACTATATACAATATGTATCATGCCAAGGAAGGTGGTGGAGTCACCAGCCCCGGTGGTGTTTAAGGAAAGACTGGACACGGCACTCAGTGCCATGGTCTAGTTGATATTGGTGGTGTTTGGTCATAGTTTGGACTCAATGATCTTGGAGGTCTTTTCCAACCTAATTGATTCTGTGATTCTGAGACAAGACAAAGTTTGGAAGTGGAGGTTTACTATTCTCTTGCACTTTGGAGAATGGTTAGAAATACTTGTTTTATGCTACTTCACTTCTTAACACTGAAAAAAAGGATTCCAAAAAGAGCAGAGGGGAAAAAAATAAAATGCATCCCAAACTGCTGTCAGTCAAGGCCTAGTCCTAAAAGATGCTGGGTATTCTCTGTTTTAGTCAAAGTCAGACAAAACTGATGGATTTGTTAAGCTCTCTGAGAGTAACGTTGGTGTAATTCTGCAAACAAGTTATTGTTTTGGTTTCTGTCTGTATTAAAGTTTCTACTCTATCTTGCTTTTAGTATAAATGAAAATGAGAAAATATTTCACAATTTTTCTTATTTTTCTCTTCTTTTTTTCTCCTAAATGTATTCCTACCAATAGGAAAACTCAGAAGTCCCCTGCAATGTGAATGTTAGTGAGTCTCCGCTTTTCTACGCTCATTTTTAACATCATTTAGGCATCTTCATCTCTGGAATTGAAAGCCACACTGCCAGGAAGTGCAGCAACGATACCACCAGATGCTACCAGCAATACCTTCCTTATGATGCCGCCAGTAACACCTTACTCACCTGACGTGACATGGTGGATCCTCCCGCAGACTCCTGGTGCACAGCCGTGGCTGTCCTACTGCACTGTTTCTTGTTGGCAGCATTTCTGTGGTCAGCACTCGATTCTGCACAGTTGTACTTCCTGCTGCTCAGAGCCATCAAGCCGCTGCCTGGACACTCCCTCGTAACCACGTCAGTAATTGGACGGGGTGAGATTTAAAGTTGTCCATATGGCAACTTTTACAGTACAGAGTACATTCAGGGAGAGTTGTAAAGATAGGAGATCAGCAGAGAGCAATTACAATCAGTGTCTCTGGGTTAGTGCCACGTGATTTATAATCTCCTGTTGCTGCTCACACAACTGGTATAACCTGAGCCTGTTTTCATTGTCCTGATAAAACACTGAAACTGATACCTTGGTCACTGGCACAGCAACGCAGGCCTGTTGGGTGCAAGAGAAATTTTCACAGCAATTAAGCATTCAACAATCTGCTTCTGGAAACGAAGTAAAAAGTCTTTCAGTTATGGTGATCTCATATGTGGACTTAAATTCCTGATTTAGAGATTCCCAGCAAGAGCCTTGAATACATCCAAAAGCAATGAGAGACTGATATTATTTGTTACACATTATTTATTAATAAGCAAAGAACACATTCTAAAGTCTGTACAGCAGTCAGCAACAACGCTGCAAACTGAAAGAGAACTACCTGGAGAATGGAAAAATTCAGACAGATGCTCACAAGGTAAAGTGAAAATCTCAGCCTGTTTCAAGAAACTCTTCTAATGCAGCGTACAGGAACACCTGTCTTTTCCATGCTGTGTATTCAGTTTTTTGTTGTATTGTTTCTGATGGCACCCACCAAGCAGTTTTCAATCCTCATTGTTCCATTATTATGTCTTGCATTTGTAGAGGCAATTCCTCTGAAACATTTAGAATTCGGACTGCAAGTGCAAGCCAGGAAAAGTTCAGCAAAAACTGCCTGGCTACACGGCACTGTGCTTCCTCTATATGTATTTGCATGACAACACAGCATTATGCTCTTCAGTGTATCCTGTGACAAGTTACACCCATCCAAACCAGCATGATTCTGACTCACTGCTTTTGCATCCCTTTTGAGAGCACAGTAAATGCACGGCAATCTGGGAGACCTCTATTAGGGATGAAGAAGGAACAGACTTTAAGGAGCATGTTTATTACCCAGACAAAAAATTGTGCATGAGGTTCCTCTCCATGAGATGTGTTGCCTAGGGTGAATTGGTGGGCAGGAGATGTGGAAGACAAGAAGTGGAGCAAAGGCACTGAGGACGCAAACCTGCACAGCCAAGCTGCTTGCAGGGCAAAAGTTAGACTCTGTATCAATCTGGTATGAAATGCAATGGTGTTTGGTGCAAAATGTTCTTAAATTAGTTTCTCACCGCTGACCAGAGGGTAGGGTTGCACAGTTGTGAAAAGGGAGCCCACTACAGCCCAGGAGGGAGCTTGCTCTTTCACCACTGGTGTTGGCTCAGGAAGCTCTGTTTAAACTTTTTGATGGCAAAAATCAGCAAGTCATGGACATGAGTTGTCCTCAGAAAAATAGTGCTCACAACCCTCAGTCCTGCTTTTTGCCTAGGCTACGGAAAACCCATTTAACTTAGTACAATGCAGGGGAAACACAGCTCTTAAAATCTATGGAATTTCAGAGGCAAGTACCTATGTGTGTAGAAGGGAGGTATGCCTGTACAACCAAAAAATAAAATGCTAATGTTTCTCTTATTAATTAGGAATCCCTGTCGTAGTAGTTGCAACAATACTTGAAGCAACTTATAGAGAAGGAAAAGCTCTAAACTGCTGACAGGAAGAATTTTAAGTTCACATACTATTACAACACTTGCTATCCCATGCCTTTTGTGATGGCTTATTATTAATACAATTCTAGATATATTGTTGGTACACTATTTTGTACATCCAAGTAGTCAAAAGAAATAGAAGCCTTCACTTAACCTAGACATTCACTAGAAGGAAACACATTTTCTCCTCACTAAGGATTTAGGGTACTGGATCTATATCTGCCTTGAATCCTTCTGCAAGACTCTGCAGTCCCCTGTGAGCTGAAATGCAAACTGTGGACACCCTTAGCCTGACTGATACTCCACCCTTTCCTTTAAGTGCATAACTACATTTCAGTACGTACATTTAATCCTCACATTTACTTAAAATTTGACCATAATAACTATATTCCTATTTGCCCTGTGTTTCTGGCATAGGTATTCGAGTGCCCACACACCAAAACAGGCTATCAGGCTTACAGTGTACCTTGGAGATAGTGGATGATACGAAAGAAAGGCAGACTTGTTTAGGAAATGTAAACACAAACCTCCTTCCAGATGGTGGTCATGCTGTGATACTCATTTAGGGCGTGTGGACTTCTAATTTGAGATTATTTGAAAATAAAAAAGAAAAGAGGTGAAGGTTATTACAGGATAACCCTGTTTTTCTGAAGTTATCCCTGTTTCTTCTTCAGCCTTTTTGCATTAGGTCTGCCCTATTATTTTTTACTATAAAATATATCCTAAAGATAAACGTGCGTGTGGCAGCCAGATATCTATTTGGTTAGTTATATTGCACCTTATTATTTCTCCGTGTAGTTTGTTTGATGTATCATTTTGCACTCCCCAGAGAGAGAGAAGCATGATTGAAAGCCCTCATTTCTCAAGGAATAGCTGCCTTACAGAGCTAAGTTAACAAGACCTAGAAAGCACTGTAAGGTCTTTCAGGATGAAAAGTGGAATACTATTTTGTTTTCTTTTGGTATTCTGAATAACGTGTCTGAAGTATCTTTTGAAACTACCTCTCTTTATATTCAAAGTTGCTGGCTTGCAGCACTGGACCAAAATCAGAATTTCAGAATGCAAATCCCACATTGTGGTCATTTCTCTTGACAGCAGCACTCCTGTTTAACATCTTGATCTTCATCAAGATCAGTATCTCTGTGATATGGAAGAAGAAGACTAATTTGATAAGGTGAGATGGCACAGGACTCTTCATACCTTTCAGTAAATTTATTCCTCAGTCTCTTATCACCAGCTCAGACTTTCTTGTCACAAACTCATATTTTTGACAAAATCTTTTATTTTAAAGAAAAGTAAACTTTAAGCAGGCAGAAAATGAATTCCATTTGTTACAATAGGTCAGACTTTGTTCAAGTGCATATCAATGAACACATTTCAGACTTTTGTCCCCCTTTTTGGATTGCAGTGTCACTCAACTTGACTTCAATGACAGTTATTCCCAATTTAAATCCATAAAAGTGAGAGAAGAGTGGGTCCAGCCAATTGAGAATTATGAATTTCTCAGCACAGACAAACACCATGCCAGCTCTTGAGTAGCTTGAAGCAGATTTACTTGCTCAGTTTTACATCAACACTCCACGTATTGTCACGGGCTGTATGTCACAAACCCTCAGCGTACGCTGTATTATTTTAAAAAGGATTGCTCTAATTTTTACCAATCCCATGGGACTGATCTGTTCAACAAAACTTTGTACCATTTCTTCATTTCTTTATGTACAATTTTCATGGTTGGAGCAAACAAAATACTTCTGAGTCTGTTCAGGCTTGAGAGAAACTGGATATTTATACATCATGGGCAGCTAGTTCTTATATTGAAAATTAAGTGCATTTGGATGAATTTATAAGCATTCTAAAAAATTTATAATAGCTAACATGCTAATTTTCAATTGGCTTGGTAAACATCACTTTTTTAATTAAAACCAGATACATCCAAGCTGCGTACTCCAAATACAGATTAGTCTGATAAATTTGGTTACATTTCTTTTTCTGGATTTCTTCTCCAGATGATACATCAAAAAATGTAGGGAACTGTATCTTCTCAACTCACCTTAATCATATCTTTTTGCAATATAGCCCGAATAAATAGAAAGTTTAAAGCTCAAATAGATATTAAATGGTATAGAGAAAGATTTAGTAACTTTTTGTGTCTGTGTGCTTCTAGGAATAAAAAAGGATTCATTAATGAAAAACATGATTAGCACTGTCTCTATAGTGGTAGTGCTCGGGATCACCTGGATGATTGGCTACCTCATTTTAATAAGTCATGAAAAAACAAGTCTTGCTTTCAGCTGTTTGTTCTGCATTTTTAACGCTACCCAGGCAAACTATTTAGCAATGCTGAGACTAATAACTGAGATTTCAAAAAAATAATAATCAGATTTATTTGTTCTACAGCTTGATATAGCATGGGAACTTGTCAGAAAGCAGTTACAGGGATTCAGAATTTTTGTTCAGAAAGGGATGCTGGTCTGTCACACAAAACTCTTCCCATTGTACAAATCAAGGTGGGATTTTATTTCAAGGACAGCACTGAAAAGATGGTTCTGTCTCGGTGGCTTCTCTTATACCAAATCATATATAAAATTATTTTCAGAAAGAATAGCAGGAAAAAATTCTTCTGGATTAGCTGTTGGAAAGAGTCCCAGGGAAGTAACAAGAGCTTCATGGCTTGAGGCCTTTCACAGTGATACTGAAAAAAAGCCTTCAAGAAAGTGTCTGCCTCTTCTTTCCCCCCACAGCCCTGTTGGATTCTTGGCCTTGTATTCCTATAAATACGTTCCTACATATAAGGCATATGCAGTACTAGGAGTAATGGATTCTTTATTATTACAGCCCTGACTATTTTCTATAAAACAGCTAACTGGAAATATGTGAAAATCCACCCATCCCCAAACATTAAGTTGTTAATTATAATTGTAATCTACTGAAAATTGTGTGACTGTACACCACTGATGATCAGATCTGCAAACTCTGTGGAAAAAGTCCTGAGGTGATCATACCACACTGATGGACAGATTATGCCCAGGATTTAAAACTGAAATCATGAAAAGGAAACAGAGATCCATCTATTTAAAAGCATGAGCTTTTTTTTTTTTTTTGACTCAGGATTCTCCTGCTTAATCCTTGAAATGAGAATCTAGAAAACCAGGTACAGAAATGTTTAAGTCTTTATTCACTCTGTGTGAGTCTGACTGAAGTGCTGATCAGGCACACCACATCTAATGCTTATGGCATCTTTAGCCAGGTCTTACCTTCATCCTATCCAGCTGAGGGTAATAATATGATCCTGAGACGGGCTCCTGAGGCATGCTAACTAATCCATTACAATGTGCAAATGAGGCGTCTATAGTTGGGAATCACCTACATGGAATAGTTTTCCTGTTGAAAGTACTTCCTGTATTTCAAGTTATTAATGTAATTGTTAACAGTTACCGAAAATAATTTTATGGTTGTTTTTCGAATCAAGTGACACTGACTTGGTTCTTTTCTGGTTTTAACAGCAAAATATTTACTCCAGTTTCATCTCCTCTACAGGGACTCCAGATTTGTATTCTGTGCACTTTCAGAACACCACTCTTCAAGAAAAAGTTTATAAAGTGTTTCTTGTTTTCCAGGTACCACTGTATATGCATTCAAAAACATAAAATGTTTCAAAATCACAGCCTGAAAAACATTCACAGGAAACTTTCAGATCAACCCAGACTTTTTCAGATAATATTTACTTGTCTACCTCCCCTAACCAGAACTAGAAACCCGCAAATATGTGAAATACGATGCTGTGTTTCTCATGGTTTGTTTCATGCAGCTCTCACAGGTATCTCGAATGATGGACACACTTCCTCAGCTGCAGGTAGCTGGAAATAGATCATAAGCTGAGACCACGAGGAGCCAAAAGCAGGACCACGTGCTGGCAGGACAATGTGACTGCAAACCATCCAGGCAGCACCAGAGCCTCTTGGTGATTTGTACTCCGAGGCCTTTGAAAGGACCTGAGCTAATCAGTTTTATACTCCAGTACAGATGTAGAGAAGCTGCTCTATTTATGCCCTTTGTATATTCCAGGCCTGCTGAACACGGCCAATGCACTGTAGCTCTCCTCTCCCTTTCATAAGTAAAAATTCAATTTAATTAGAAATGAAAGGGTAAACCAACAAGCAGCATAGTTATACATACACTGTGCATTATACTTGAGACTTTGAGTGTCTTCATAGAAGTGTTTAATCAGTCCTGAAAAGTCCTCCTGTCTTAGAAATCCATGCTCTCTCTTACGAGGCAGAAAACAAGTGTTATGTAGTGTTGATAAGCCTCCAAAAAGAGCAGTCACATCAGGTACAAAGCTGAAGTTCAGCATTACTGCTCCAGAAAAAGGAGAGAAGGTCATTAAAAGTTATCTTGGATAGGTAGTTCACACTTTTTATTTTTTTTGGACAGGAAGTTCATGTACCTGTGGGCATCCATTTTTTATTTGTAAGTCCAATGTATAATGCCTGCTTTTGTCAATTCCTTCAATTTCCTTGAGAAATTTTCCTTTAGAAATTTGTGTGGTTTAGGAAGGATGATACTTGGTTGTGTTGTAAAACATAGCTAGGCACTGTGAGGATGGCTCCTTAAATATGTGATACTGTTTTCTAATCACTGATATTTTTTCCCCATAAAGAAAACTATTCTCTAAAGAACATCCCATTTAATTTTGAACGGCTCTTTTAAAAAACTAATAAAAATATTGTTTCCATATTATCCCAAAATACAAGCAAAAATCCCAAGAAGAATTTGAAGTATTGAATTGGAAATGTTGACTTCTTTCACTAATTAGGCATCCTGTCTCTAAGTATTTTAGATGTGAATAAAATGCTGTTATAGCCAACACTGAACATGTCTTGCTTAATATAAAACATTTTCAGCATAACCGCCCCCCCCAATTATACATTTTATGGCTTTTTTTTCTTTTATCCAGGGAATCCTAATTTCAGAAATGGAACAAAGTAAAATGATCTTTTTCAGGTTATATGCTAAATTGTTACAGGAACAATAGTTCAGCTCTTATCTACACGTGGAATATATTTATCTTCATAGTGTAGTGAACTTTGGTATTGTCTGTGATATGTAGACTTTGGGGATCACGAAGTTTCTTGTTAAAACTTTGGAAACACTGCTTTGATAAAGAAATGGGTTGGAGAAGGACTGAATCATCAGTACAAAGGTATGAAATACAAGTGGCAGAAAGTATGATGGATGGAAACGTTCAGTTTTCCAGATCTTTCCCATATGTTTTAAAGCAAAGATTTTTTACATTGAAAATTCCCAAATATTTTCTAAATACTTTGTAACAGTTAGCAAAGAAGCCTCCTGAACCATGCCCCTCCTCCTCCTTGAAATGTTTAGAATAAAAATTTGTATCGTGTTCATCTCTTCTCACTTCCATTTCAAATTCTCACCTCCATTTTCAATCTGCTTACTTCTTGTTAGACGCTCCTCAGGCAGGGACAGAGCTCTCAGCAAGGACAAATACTACAAAAATCAAACAACTGGCATTTTTCTTGTCCTGGCAGAAAACACTATTTGGAAGCTTTGCTTTTTAAGATACTAAAGGAAAAGGTGTCTTTTCAGACGCATCTTTAACGCCAGGAAATAACTAAGCACAGTTGTGCTTTAGATTGCTCTGCATAGGCACCTCTCTCACAAGTACCAGCACAGCGCGGCTTCACTGCTACATGAAGAAAGGCAGCGGAAATCTCAAACATCCCAGAGTAGCATGAGGTCCAGTTCCAGTAAATCTGGGAGAGGCGCCCTTAGGAATCCATTCCCGCACCTTCGATTGACAAAACTCCGGAAATCAGCTGCAGATTCATGTTTCTTTCGATTAGGGGGACAAGCTCTGAATGCAAGACAGGAGAGTGTGAGTGTGTGCGAGTGCGTGCGAGTGTACGATAGTAACGAATACCGGGATGTGACCATTCAAGGATGAATGGCTCCTGTGTGTGGTTGACGGCGTCTAACAAGTACATGGGAATTTTACGGCCCCTTTTTCCCCTGAGCACCACCACCTACGGAAGCCAAGGCTCGTATTTCGAAAGAGCGCGGCCCCGCCGGGGTAGCGCTGAGGTGGCACGGCGAGGCAGGACGGGGCCGCCATGTCGGCTGGGGGGGGGGGGGGGGG
>VZTI01002188.1:1850531-1960909 GCA_013397865.1 Struthidea cinerea | reverse complement strand
GGGGGGGGGCGAGGTCCCGCGCGGCGGAGCGCGCACGCGCGCGGCTCGCGCAGGCCCGGCCTCGCTCCGGCCCCTTCTCTCTGCCCTGCCACGTACGGGCGGTGGCGGCCGTGCCCGGGATAGCGCGGGGCTGGACGGCGGAGCTGCACCGGCGGGACGGCGGAGAAGCCGGAGTAAGAGAGCGGGGGCTGCTCCTGGGGGCAGCCGTCTGTGGAGGCGGCGGGAAGGAGGGAGAGAGGGGCGGCTGTGGGTTTGGGGTGAGGCGCCCGTCCCCTCCTCCCCCCACATCGTTCCCCGGTGCCAGGGGCGACGCGGCCCCTGGCGGAGGGGCCGGGAGACCCCTCGCGTCCCCCCGGCCGCGGCTGAGGGAGGCGGAAAGCGCCCCGCGGCCTCCTGGGCCCGGGGGAGCAGGGGATCCCGGGATTCCTCCCTCTGTACGGCCGGGTGTTCCCTGGGTCACCCAGCCGCTTTTCCTTGGGAGCCACGGGAGCTGCCGGCTCCTCATTGCCAGGTAGGGAACGGCTGTGACTTCTGTTCCTGTTTCGGCCGGGCCTGCCCGTATGGGAGCTGGAGAAAACCGAAAAGAGCTCTTCTCCTTTCTGCTCCCTCGCTTCACCCCCCCACCCCCCCCGCTGTCTTGGGAAAACTCATGGCTCTCTCTCGAGTGGCGTTTGGGAGGCAGTCCTGCTTGTCTGTTTTTGTCGGTTTCACCCTGATCCTTAACCCTGTTTTGAGAGGAAAAACTGAAGCGGGAGTGCCTGTCCTTCCCTTGCCTAGGCAAGGCTGTTTTTCTCTGCTGCTGTGCAAAAATGGTAGTGAACTACAATGTGGTGATGGGATGCTGGTTTTAGAGGGGATCCTGAAGTGACTGGCCTAGATTGGGCAGTCCCTGTCCACATGCACCACCTAGATTAATGCATGATGTGAATAGAAAGTGAGCCGGGAGGGGA
Organism: Struthidea cinerea; assembly: GCA_013397865.1. Lineage (NCBI taxonomy): Eukaryota > Metazoa > Chordata > Aves > Passeriformes > Corcoracidae > Struthidea > Struthidea cinerea. Next base: position 1,959,959 of record VZTI01002188.1, on the reverse strand, counting down.
GGAAAAGTCTATACCTGCTAAATGCATGTGGTACACCAGGAAGGTTAGAAAGGTTGTCAATGTGATTCTTACGGGAAGCAATCTTTAATCTGAAACATGCAGACATAAATGTTTTTTGGTTGGTTGATTCCCCCCCACCCCAGGAAAGTAGACACACATTGATTGTGTTAAAAAGCTGATTAGTGTGCATTCTGGATGTGTTCTCTGAAAAACTCTCTCAATGGATTCATCCATTCAGCTGTGTCTCAGTGAGGGGAAAAAGCTTTAATGCGGTGTAATTCAGTAATTTGAACATTTCACATAGTTTTCTGTAACGCTTACGAACAGCTGCAGTATTTAGAATCTGTGTCTTTAAATCTGGACACCTTCAAGCAGAATGGAGAACAGCTGGACCAAAAAAAAGTGCATTTAAATATTTTCCTGCTACCTCTTCACAGTCATTGATAGACAGCAGGTTTCTGTGGGTGATGCTGGTAAGTAAGTCATTTCAGTAGCTCCTTGCACAAAGATACAAATGACACATTCAAGCTGTTGAAAGGCTGCAGGAGTTCAGCTATGTCTTCACCAAAATGTGTATGTTTAGGACTTAGAGATGAGGTTCATTTCTTACTGTTAACAGTTTCTGAGTAGCATATATTGTAATGCTGAAGAAGCAAAACCAGTGCCCAGCTCTAATGTTTAAACAACATGAGCGGGTAGCTAAATGAACTCTTTGGTTAAACCACTCTTAGATGCATTATCTGTGTCCAGTATTTGTCCAGTGCAGTAAGCTTACCTGGAGCTGTAGCAGGTCTGGGGTGAAAGGGGCACTCTCTTCATGCCTCACTTCACAAAACGTGAGTGAGGCATCAGAAAAGTAGTCTCTTCCTGTTCACCTGGTTAGTATGTCACAACAGTCTCTCGCTGTCAGGAGCAGGCACAGCCCTGTTTAAAGGGGAGTATTTCATACCCAGGACGAGGGGAGCAGCTGCCAGCCTTTGAGCACCAGAGTGGCTTTGTGTCTTCTCTGGGGTTTGCTTGTTCTCTGCCTTCATCCTGTATGCTCCAGTTTACTTCCAATTGAGTTGAAAGAGGAGAGCTGGGAAGCCCAGCTTTATGTGGATAAGGGGAACCTACTTGTTCTCTCTGGTCAGCAGTGAATCATCTAAAAATCAGATTATGGATGTTTGAAATCGGCTGTGCGTATGAGAGAGAAGAGTTGCCAATAGGGTACACCCATGGGGTCAGAGGGAGGAGCCAGGTGTGTTCCTTATTGGACTGTTCTGTATTCTAAATCATCTCTTGGAGACTGTCCTGGAAAGGAATACTACATTACTGTTAGGAATTCCTACATGCCATTAGAAAATTTAGAAAAAATAATCTTCTATTATGAAATTAGAAGTCTTGTTCAAGATCTACTTTAGATTAATTCAAATTCTACAGTACTCAAAAGTGTAAATCTGATTGTTACATTATGGATAAAGCAAGAGCTTTTTAAATTGGGTGTATTTACTAAAATGTTCTAAAATGAAAGATTGATGTGAATTGTGTCATTCTAGGGAAGTGTGATTGTAAATACGTTTCTTTTCTGACGCAGCTTACTGTTCTCTGGCACTGATAGTGCATGGCGGCTTATCCTAACTCAGTCCTGAAGTGAGGTGGGAAAACTGTCCAATAATCCAGCATCACTAAGACAGACAAGGTAATGATAAATGTGTGTTTTTGGCAAGGAGATGAAAGGAAACCTGTAGGTTGATACTGTTTTATTTTTTAATGCTTAAATTAAAAAAATCCCAACAACCAACCAACTTGTGCAAAACCCTATGCTTTTAAATCTAATTTAAAGTTAATTAGAATGGGTTGATGTGCTTGCAATCAAGACTCCTATGTTGCAAAACCTGAATAATGCATTAGCGAGTATTAACAATACTATAAACTTCACTGTTTCATCACAGTGTCTCAGCAGCAACGTGGCTGTGTTAATTGCAGGGCCCTTTTCCCTGCAATTAGCCTGTACCCACCTACCTCCTCTTATGTGTGATGAGGAGAGTGAGTTTTGTTCAATAATTGCTTGTATCTTTTTGGGCTAAACAAAGAGATTTGCCTGAAATCTTTGCTTTATATTAAGTTAATTACCAACACCACCAGAAATTTAATTGCAATCTAAAGATAGCATCATACTGTATCTTTTTAATGCAAAGTATTGTCACTGAAACAGTAGATTTTAATTTATACTGGTGCATCAATGAATGTATTAAAGGTTTTAGCTGAGTGTCTTGTTTCTGGTAGGAGAGAATTAATTTTCAGTGCAGTACTTTAAAAATAGACTGACTATAGCAAAATTCATTTTTCTCATAAGGCACTATGTTATAACATCCTTAAACGTAAGGGAGAAATAGCTGCATATCTCTGAGAAGAGTTCTTGCACAAGAGAATGAACAGCATGTGGCTTCAGAAATCTTGATTTGGAAATGGGCTGCCTACATTTTAAGATCTCCAGTAATTGTACTTCAAATATTAAGATAAAACTGCTGCTTTAGTTGCTCCTCATTTCAGATCTATTGTTTTGGCCCTGTCCAGAGCAATGAAAATAGGAGAGTACATTTGACTAACTACCTGGATCTCTTGTTTGTGGGTTTTTTTTTCCCTCTCATTCCTCTTTTGAGTAACTTCACTGTAGTTTCAGATTTTTAAATGTAAAGCCTTTGTGTTTTCAAGTGAGAGATGCTTCATACAAAGTGGTAATTTTAAAATTTTCTTATATAAAGTGTTAAAGGCATAACAGAAGTATATGTTGTGTGCTGCTAGGACACAAGATGGTTTTGTTGCACTTCCTATTAAGTTGGAGCAGTTGCTCACTTCTTAAAATGCTGAGAGTAACAGACTGTTGTGACCATGTGCTGAGCCCCATGGGTAGCTAATGTGTGGTCTACTGAGCCACTTTTAAAAGTCAAAAATCTTGGTTAAAATATCTCAATCAAAATTTTTAAAAATTAAAAAACTGTGTATCTTCCTTTCTGGGGAAGAACCCTCAGTGAGTTCTGATCATCCATGTGATAATGGGTGTTTAGCTCTGCACTTCCTTATTCAAGAAAAAATACATGATTCAGCTTGATCCCCTTAGTAAAGCCACCTTACAGCCTATAATCTTTGATGTAAGATATTTGTTCTGGCAGTCATTTCTTAAATGAAAAAAAAAAAAGCCATTTTCTTTTTCATAACTGAGGCCATGTAAAAGTAATCGAATAAGATGATAATGTAAAGCTTTACAACTGTTGTCAGATAGATTAAAATAACTAACAGTTGAGTTTTGTGAAATGTTTTTAATATTTTGCTGCTAACAGGTCTGCAGGCGATAAGGAATCCACCATGAATGGGCAGCTGGACTTAAGTGGGAAGCTGATCATCAAAGCTCAGCTTGGGGAAGATATTAGGAGAATCCCTATTCATAATGAAGATATCACCTATGATGAATTGGTGCTAATGATGCAAAGAGTTTTTAGAGGAAAACTTCTGAGCAATGATGAAGTCACAATAAAATATAAAGATGAAGGTAAGGTTTAATTACTGCTGTTGAAGTTTAACTGACTACTGTTGCTCTGATATGATTTATCTATGGATAGAAACTTTGAAATTCGCCTTTCAGAATTGTCCAGTGTCATGGGCAAATGCAGGTGAATTCTTGTGAAGTTTTTTTAATCAGACAACAGAAGCTGTATCTCTTGCTATGCTCTCTTAACAGCATTTCCTCAATTTTTTTCTGAAATATTTAATCCATTTTTTCTCTCTTAAAGTGCATTTTTTGCTGTTGCAGGAAGTTGATTGCAGGTTTCTCTTCTGTTCACTCATTGAACCATTTTTTTTGAGTTTTCAGTGGGTTTGAAGGTGAAAAGAGAATAAACATGTATGACCTAACACGAGCTCTTATAAGACTGAAAACTTGGTTTATGTGGTACTAATTCTTAATGGTTTTCCTCCATCAGTAAAGATTAGAATAATAATTTTAACTTGAAATATGTATGAAAAGTTATTGTTTCTCTGTGGGACCATTTGAATTGCACATTGGTTGTTCCAAAGAAAATATTGATCATTAGTGTTAAAACAAACATAACCTTAGGAACTTCCACAGAATGAAGAGAGCCCTATTTGAGATGCGTTGAGACAAAGTTGTGATTGGAGGGTTTTTCCTCGTTGAATATCAGTGGGGCATGGATAAATTATTTCATCTGGGACAGAGGGGTGGTGTTCATAAAATGAAACTCGGAATGAAGTGATAAAATCCGAAGTCTCTTAAAGATTGTGATAATTATGCTGTTACACAGTAAAAAGTGCTACTTTACTGAAGCAGTCAGGTTCATTTTTCTTAATAGGCCTAGGAAACTTTGTGGCTGTCTGTGGTACCTAAAATGTCAAATAACTTCTGCTGTTATATCTAAGCAATAAAATTTCACTTTGAATGACCCTGAGACAATTTTTTCAGCTTCATGAAGCTTTCGTGATACTGCTTATCAAAACTGATAAGCACTGTAGGTCTAATATTTTGGGTCTTGATCTCTAGTGGGAGGGAGCTCAGTGGATTTGTGGTGGTTTTGTTTTCCCTCTTATCACATAATTTTTTTTTTCTTTCCGGAGTGAGAAAGGTGAAAGGAGATTGGATGCTTTTTCTTTAGGTTAAAGCTTCTAGTTACTTTGTTTTTTTTGTCTTCTTACCTGTTCTTTAAGTATATTCCACTGGGGTTTTTAGTGTATATTACTCTCTCTGTTTTATTCAAAATAAGATAATGGTGTATGATGGAGACAGTAATTATGGTTGCATTCTTTGGTTGTCTTTTACAGTCTAGAGACGTCCTGCTTTTACTTTTAGCTTTCTTTGTCTCAGAATTGTATTGGGTTTGCGTGGCCAGGTTTTAGTAGTGGGGAGGCTACAGGGGAGGCCAAAGCCAGGCAGCTCCAGGGCCGACGCGCTGCTGGCCAAGGCTGAATCCAGAAATGGTGGCAATGCCTCTGTGGTAACGTAGTTAAAAAAGAAAAAAGAGTTACAGCACAGATGTAATTGTGGCCAGAGAAGAGAGGAGCAAGGATATGTGAGAGGAACAGCTCTGCAGACACCCACATCAGTGGAGAAGGAGAGGAAGGAGGTGCTCCAGGCACCAGACCAGAGATTCCCCTGCAGCCCATGGTGCAGACCATGGTAAGGCAGGATGTGTCCCCACCGCCCATGGAGATTGGTGGAAGTGCAGAGATCCACCTGCAGCCTCTGGAGGAGCCTCACACTGGAGCAGGTGGATGCCTGAGAAGAGGCTGTGACCCCATGGGAGGCCAGTGCTGGAACAGGCTCCTGGCAGGGACCTGCAGACCCATGGAGAGAGGACCCCATGCTCAAGCAGGTTTCCTGGTAGGACTTGTGACCCTGTGTGGGACCCATAGTGGGGCAGGCTGTTCTTGAAGGACTGCACCCTATGGAAATGTGACCCATGTTGGAGCAGTTCCTGAAGAACTGTTGGCAGTGGGATGCACTCACATTGGAGAAGTTCATAGAGGACTCTCCCGTGGGAGGGACCCCAGGCTGGAGCAGGGGAAGGACTCTTCTGCCTAAGCAGTGGCAGAAACCATAATCTTCATTCTGTGTGCCCCTGCACCACTGGGGGAGGAAGAGATAGAGCCTGGAAAGGAAGGAGGGGTTAAAAGGTGATTTTAAGATTGTTTTATTTTTCATTAGCTTGCTCTGATTTTGACTGGTGATAAATTCAGTTAATTTCCCTAAGCTGGAGTCTGTTTTGCCCATGACAGTAATCGATTTGTTATCTCTCCCTGCCCCTATCTTGTATCTTGTCCTTTCACTGTATGTTCTCTGCCCAGTCACTTGTGGAGGAGAGTGATAGAGTGGCCTCGGTGGGTACCTGGCATCCAGCCAAGGTTCACCCACTGCACAGAATGTACTCCTATTCCACTGTGATTTCAGTGTATGTTATCCTAGCTGATCATCACTACTGAAAACAAATAAATGTTGTTAATATCAAAGGTTGCAAGTGATCAAGGAAAAGGTTAACAAGGCTTCAATTTTCTTGTCAAAAGAGAGCTGTGATATTGTTAACTTCATTTCAACTAAGCTAAAATTCTTCTTTAAATCTATTTCAGTCATTAGGTGCATTGGAATATATATTTTAGCTGTTTCTATTTTGTTATTTATCCCCTCAGACCTGCAGGAATGCTTGTCTGGATTGGTTACAAGGAGGTATCTTAAACTGGTCTAATGATGTCCTCTATTTCCACAGCCTCCATCTGTGTCTTCTCCAAATTCATGTGCACAGTCTTTGAGCATTCAAAGAATGCTTCATCTACCCCTCCATATTCCTATATTGTATTTAGGTTATGTGGTGCTTTTATTAATTACCAGAGAAAAGAAGTCTCAGGTTGAATATTGCTTTGTGAAGTCAAGTTCTATATTGAAGCTGACGTCTTTCAAACTCCTGAGCTAAGGAAATTGGTCTGCTAGATATGAAACAATTTTCATGTCTTATTTAATCTTCTTGAACATGTAAAACCCAATGTCAGCAAAAAAAACCCCAACCCCAAACAAACTAATGAGGACTGTCAGCAGTGAATTTGTATGAATCAAAGAGTAAAATTGCATCTTAAGCACACCATGTTACCGAGTTGCACATGCTAAAAGGCCCTATGGAGCCAATAACAGGAACTTTACTTTTTTTTAAGTTATGCTTGAATTTAAAACAGAGGGTGTAATGTGAGATTGGCCTTTTTGCTCTTGTTCTTCATTACCTTATAATAGAAGTTGGTGTCTCTGTGTCAGAGTGAATAATGGATTGTTTACTCATACTGCATGTATTCAAGCTGCTGTGCTAGTCAGTAATCTCTCAGCCTTTGGGAAATTTATCAGTGAAGGAAAACTACATTTTGATGTAGTGTGGTTTTTTGTTTGTGTGGGGTTTTGTTTTGGTTTTGTTTTTTCAAATATTGAGTAAATGAGAAATATAAGGGTAGATAAATCTAGTAGATAATGAAGCTTAATAGATGAGGAAACGGCAGGGTGAAGGAATGATGCAGATTTCTAATGTCATAAAGGTTGAAATGCATCATGATGCAGCGTTAATGCTAAAATACTTTGCAGTCCAGTGGTTAGTTAAGGGTGTCACAAATTTATAGAAAGACAAAAAAATTATAATTAGCAGAGAATGTGATACACGGGAAATTGTAGAGAGGGAAAGCTGTGTCCCTTGTAAAAATGAGAAAGATAAGTTCTTAAAATAACGAGATTAGTAGAGAAAATAAAGGAAAGTCTGTTCTGTTTTCCAACAGAAAATAATTACATTGTGTAATTCTGTCATGGTAACAGGAATTAAGCTTCACTGATATTCCTTAAAATGAAAAGTTTTTTGGTAAATCTAATATACTTAAATTGTCAGATATTTCTATGGCTTGACATGTACCTCATGAATCCTGGCATGTACTCTACTTGGATGGCTATCAATAGGAATTGCAGAACTGACTCTATGCATCTAACAAGATTCTGTACTTAGTGCTTCTTGGCCTTTTTTTTCTGCTAACAATTTGAAATAGAAAATTTATTCATTATTTGAAAATGCCTTCAGCCTAAAGGTTAAAATAGGTGAGGGAGAATTGAGATGGAATGATCCCACTTCTTTTGGGTGACATTAATCCATATAAGCCATGTGTATTGATGTGCATTTTCATTTCACTGTGCAGGATAGACTGTTTAGAATATGCGTCTTTGTTCAGGCAGTGAATCTGAGTGTTGACTGGTATGACAGAAGAGCATAAAAGGATGGTTTGCCAATGTTGTGGATTGCTAAGAGAAGTAATTATCACTTATTGTGTTACTAGGATAATAAGGAATAGAAGGGCTTTGTATTAAGACACCAGTGGATTTTGGTATCAGCATTTAGGAAAGGTTACTGAAAAGCTGGAGAAAGCGTTTGAGTTGGAGGGAGCACCCACCTCATCCCAGCCCCCTTTACTGCCAAAGAAAAAAAAAAATCTGTTTAACTTTGATAAAGTCTGATTGTCTAAGTCCCGTTATGGATCATAATGGCAAACAGGGACACTGATCCTCCTCTTCCTCGCACTGGTGGGGTGGCACCGGTGGAGGCTGCTTGTCTGTGCTCGCTTTTAATGTGTGCACTGCAGGACAAAAAGACTTAAGCTGCAGAGGGTCCAGCAGGGTGTGGTGAGGACAGGGAGGGGCTTTGTGCCGGGGGGGCTTTCAGGGAGCATGGAAGGGGACTGGGCTTCTTCACTGTGCTGCAGAGGGGGCTGAGGGCAGAGTTCGGAGCAGTAGAATGGGAGTTGCAAAGACCATTGAATGTCATCTGTTTGCAGTAGCACTGGATGGCAGCAGCCAGAAATTGCAGTTTGAGAGGCTGAGCGTGAGTTTTTGCGAGGAGGGCAGTGTGTCACTGGAGCAGGCTGCCTGGTGGGGTTTGGAGCCCTCATTTCTGGAGACTTTCCAGTCTTTAGTCAGAGAATCCATGACTGATACTGCTATCAACAGATGTCTTTTGAGATTGTGAAAGTGAAAACAGGGCATAAAAAAAAATCTTTGGAGGCAACAGTATTTCTTTCAGGAAAACTTGAAAGTTATTTTTTATGCCATCACTTTATTAGCTTTGTAACTTTATTTTGTTAGAAAGCACCTTCTTTGAAGACTGACAGGTACTGTGAGGTGTTATTAATAGTACTATACTTAAAAAACCTGCCATTGCAGAGGTGTTACTTGTAGTCAGGTATGACAAAATGAGAAAATGTAGTTCTTCAAATTCTGAGCTGTTTTTGACTTGGTATCATATGTTTTATGACTATTCATATGGAAGTATTAATTTATTTGAAAATTTTAACCACAACTTGTATACAGGTTGTTTGCCCTTGTCACCAATGTGTAAGGAATTTCTATACACTCAAAATTTTTAGGCAATAATCTGTAATAGAAAACATGTGTCTGTCCAGAGAGGCCCCTTGCTGCAGTGTTTTTGGAGGAACCTGGGCAGCCTGGAGTTGGCCTTGTTCCAAGCTGTGTGTCATTTGTCTAAACAGTGTTGCTTTTCAAGGTGAAACTTCACTAGATGGTGTTTCACCTCAGTTCCCAGTCATCAAACTGCTCTGGCAGGAAGTGTTCCTGCTATCCCTTGGGCCAGTACCCGTTTTCCTGATAATGTGCTCCCACTCTTTCCTTTGCACTGCTTAGCTTAGGTTCATTTAAACTATTAATAACCTGTGGAATATGTTAAACACCAGAACAATCTGTCCTGCCACGGACTAAGCAAAGATGTTAATGTAGCTTTTCTTGACTCAACTTAAAAATTGTGAGAGACCAGACTTAATGGGAACTTGGTATCTCTTTTGAGGGTTAATGGGATTGAAGGTGATCAGTGCTTTGTGTATAACCGTTTGTATCTTAAGAGTAAATGATTCCATCCAGTTCTAATATAGTTCCTGTGACTGATGGCAATGTGCAAATTCATTAGGATCCTCTGACATGTAACATGGGAGAAATCCATGCCTAAGATCTGTGACTTCATGTCAAATTCCTGTTTGAGAGAAGTTTTCTTCTGACTACTTTGGCATCTTCATGTCTTCATATGTACTTGTGTGTTAAAGCTGAGAGAGATCTTTACTATTCACTTCTACACATGAACTTTGTTTTTCAGCAAGGGAATGGTAATAGTCTTGCAACTCATGCGTTCTGAATATAACCTGAGGAAGTGTTCTAGATATTTGAAATTTTCCCTTGTCAGCATCTGTGTTTTGATTTTTAAAAATTGCGTTGGGTTTGGTTTGGGCCATTTATCTGAATCCTGTCTGTTCATGAACAGCACGGTTCTGGAGCCACTCAGCAGAGGCATTTCACTTTTAACTGGTAGCATCATTCTTTCTGGTGTTGGACTTTGTGAACTCTTAGCTCTAATATTTCATCTTGTATGTAAACATAAAAGAATGATGAGCTATATGGAACATCAAAGGGCTAATATCAGAAGACTCCCTTTTGAAACCAGTCATGCTTTTGTCTTACCTTCTGTGCATGATTTCTCTGCATGCTGATTCTTGCACTAAAATAATAAACATTTTTTCTAGTGACCTCACAATCAAATAGGGAAATTTGGGTTTGAGTAATGAAGGAACATTTCTGTCCTAATGTGAAGTTCAGCAGTCATAGGCTATGATTTTAATGTAACTTTTTCTTATTCTTTTCAGATGGAGATCTTATAACAATTTTTGATAGCTCAGATCTCTCCTTTGCAATTCAATGCAGTAGGATACTTAAACTGACGTTGTTTGGTAAGTACAGAAGACTGTATTTTTCAATTTCTTCTAAATAATATTTATTAAAATTCAGGCAGTGGGCTTCACTGGAAGGTACAAAAAACTTTAAATTTGTCAGCTCAGAACGTGAAGAAAATGCAATCGGTAAGTTAGAACTGCTGAATTTATACGTGATATCTGGTTTCTCGTGATGTTTTTCATGAGACTTCCGAACTTAATGGAAACTGAAACTACTGCTTTTTATAAGATTGCTCAAAGTATTTGGCGTACGTACATATACATGTGATCAGTGGTTCTTTTCTTCCTTACTGCTCTTTTCTGTGCTGTCTTCCACTCTCTTGCATTTGTGGGGTTTTCTTCACAGGTGCATGAAAATTTGAAGCTGACGATTATCTTGCAGTATTACTGGTACACTGCTCCAAATTAGCGTTAGCTGCTTCAGTTGAATAGATCTTACCATTTATCCTTTAGCCTTTGTGTAAAAGTTCTGTATTTTCAAGCTACTGTAGGTAACTTAGCATCTAGTTCCAAGGAATAGCTCCTGCCTTTAACCTGGACACTGACCTGATTCATGAATTGCAGCAGTGTTGTGTGTGCTGCGTTAGTTCTAAAGGGACAGCTTTCCAGAGCCGCTGCACCATTCAGGGTATACTCATGGGAATGAATAAACACCGCAGACGCTCACTGTGGACTTTGCTTTGGTACTGTGCCTTTTGCTGAACTGAGATTGTATTAAAGGAACAGTAAGCTCTAGGATGAGTTCAGTCTGTGTGGACTAAACTTTGTCACTTTAAACTCCTTAAAGGATAATGATGCTACAAGCAAGTAAGAGTTTGAATTTTTTTTTTTTGTCATCTTAAACTGGATGTTAGAACTGGATGTGAACTACAGTCTTTAAGTTTATCTAATTGCTGTTTTGCAGTGAATGGACAACCAAGACCCCTAGAATCTAACCAGGTGAAGTACCTGCGCCGAGAGCTGATAGAACTTCGCAATAAAGTCAATCGTTTACTGGACTGTTTAGAACCACCAGCGGAACCAGGGCTTTCCACTAATCTGCCTGAGAGTGGTAGGCAGCCTGGCAAAGGGTTGTTTGCTTTGATTTGCAGAGTGCTGTGCTGTTTAACAAAATGAAACATGGATCATTCTTAATTGTTGCTTGATGGCCCAGAACTTAATTTTTTATGCTTTAGTTATTTCAGAGACAGAATTTTGGTAGGAAGTATGTGGAGTAAAGCACTGAACTAATTTAGGAATGAAACTTTAGAATCCAAGGTTTTGTTGCAATGTATGAAAACACTGTAACTAACACCTGTGAACCCCAGCAATGTCTTGAAAGGGCTTTTAGCTAAATTAATAGTTTGTTGTTGCTGAAGAGTTCTTGCTCGCAGTGGAGTAGTCCCTCTGCTTACTTTGGGCTAGCTCTGGTGCTTATCTTGTGTTGCTAAGCAAGTTTGATTCACTAAAACAGTAAGAAGTGAATTCAGCAAAAATTATATCCACTTTTTTTGCCAGGTTAGGAAATTGAATCCACACATTTTGAGCTCAGACCAGCATCAGAGCTGTCTCAGGGTAAGCAGCACAAGGGTGCAGGTAGGAGTGGGAAAGGATTTTTGGGGGAGGGCAAAACGGGAAAGAAAGTCTTATTCTCACAGTTTTAAGGTATTGATCTCCTAGTTTAGGGCAGTTGTACTGCTGCAAACGTATCTCTGTTTGCTCAACTTCAGAGTTTGGGTAAGCTGGACATAGAATACAATAACACAAAGTCATGAAGTACAGTGCTCTGAGTAAAGAGGTGAACCAAGAACATCAGCCTGCCTTTTAAGAAATGTTGCTTTTGTATTTGCACTTTGAAATTTTACTGCTTTCGCTGCTTAAAAAAAATCCCAGCCCTGTTCCGACAATATATGCAAATACTAATCTCAGTGGAATACCGTGGATTCTGGTTACAACCTATCTGGAAGAAGGTTAGAGTGATAATCTAAGAGTGTAAACAAAACTAGCCAGTCTGTATCTATTCTGTACTTGTTTGTTTTTAGCAGAAAATGTAGCACTATTAGGTAAGGCATTTCTGAGCAATTCAGTTGCCTGTATAGTCGCAAAGATCTCAGCTTCTCCTATCACCTTAGGAAAAATTAATGGAGAAAGGTAGAGTACAAACCAGAAACTGCAGTTGGTAAAACACCATAATAAGTTGGAACTACCCTGTATGTTTTTCTAATTTTGAATTCTTTGTAGGCAATTCATTTGTTTGAAGCAGGAGCTTTGTGTCTTTGAATTTCAGAACACGTGATACAGGATATTGATACTCCTCAGTGTTAGTGTATCTTTAAGCAACTGTGAAAGAAACCTAAGCTTTGTGATCCATCCCAATTTCAGATACATCAGTGATTCTTTGCCGTTATCCTAACATGCACATTTCAACAGTTAAATTTATAACGCCCCCAACTCTGCTATGTTAAGATTGCTGTAGTGCAATGTGTGTGTGTGCTGGTGTTTCAGTTCTGGAGAGCTGGTAACTGGGCGTTTTGCTTTGTAGATGCTGTAGATGGTAGGGACGAAAAGCCTGCTGCTGCTGACGCTAATGTTAAGCCATCCACTCAAGTTATAGCAGCGAGCATGTCTGCATTCGATCCACTAAAGAACCAGGATGAAATCAGCAAGAATGTCATGTCAGCCTTTGGCTTGACAGATGATCAGGTGTCAGGTAAGGATGTGGCTGGTGAAAAGGAAAGCTAAACCTGTTCATAATCAATGACTCCAGTTTTGGTTTGTAACAAAGCATTTGTATTTTGGATGTATTAAGCTGTGTTCACTATTTCTTTTCAGAATTCTAAAACTTGCCATGTTAAGGTGTTGTGTCTGTGTGCTAACTTTTGTATATGAAATGTTGAAATGTTGCTGTTGATTTTAGCCTTGTGTTTTAGCTTGGAGTAGACTTCATTTTTAAAAAATTTGAATTACTTAAAGCTATTGTGTAGACTAACTTAATTGTTATCTGTCAGTGATAGAAGAACCCACTGCTCTGCTTTAGGGTTTGATCTTGCAGTTCATGTTCTTGGCTTGTGCTTCTGCTGTTTGGGTCAGTCAGGACGTGTTGTATGACCCCACCTTTTCTCTGTTTCACGTTAGAAGTAGATAGAGTAAACGTTTTTTATTGTTAACAGTAAGGAATAACATATTTGAATTACATTTGTTTTTGAAGAGCTGGAGGACTGTTGGCCCTACTAGTAGAATGCTAAGCATATGAAAACTGATAATACTAAACTGAATGCTGTCAGCTTGAGACAGGATAACTGAAGCTAGAAAAGCAGTGTTGAATGTGATAAGGAGTGCAGTGCAGAACATAGGGAAGTGATTTTGCACAGAATCTGTGTGGGCCTGGCAAGGTTTGATGGTGCGTTGAAACATGAAAATGAAACTGCTGTTAGCTAACAGGATTTGCTGTGTATTCTCAGCTTCAGAGCAAGTGAGTTTTATATGATGTGTGAAGTGATGATACAGATGAGCAAACCAGTAGCAACTGGAACTTATTTCTCCAGTATGGCTGCCATGGCAAAAGTGTGGAGTAAAAAGAATAGATCTGCACTGTGTGATTGTGGCTGTGCAGGATCCAAAGTTGTACCCATAGACAGTGGTTGACTTCAGCGTGAGGTACTGGTCTGTGGGCCAGGCCTATTGTGTGATCTCTTCCTCCATGGCACGTTTTGGGTATTGTCAGAGCATGGTTCTCTCGCAAGCCAGAAAAAGGTTTGATGGTACTTGAAAACTTGCAGTGGGCTATCTGAACAAGTAAGCAATAGCAAGTGAAGCACAACTGGCAGAAAATTTGAGCTAATTTTTGAATGAGTGGTTTTGTCAGTTTCAGTTAATGTTTTGATCAGTAATAGTTCAATATTTGTCTCCATAATTCTTCTGAGAGAGTGAACTGACTTGACCATTCATTGAATGTACCAAGAACTCCACAGAGGACCATTTAAGCAGGATATAAGAAATCCCATTTCTAAAGCTGTAATCCTGCAGTTATGTATATATGTGCAAATCAAGAAGTAGGCAGATTTAATTAACTTTCCCCTAATAAGGTTAACATGAAAACACAATTAGGGGCTTGTTGGATGCATATTTATATTGTGTAAGAATAACTTTCTTAAAATTGCAAATGAATTGGCAGCAGTTCTAGTACTTGTGCTTAAGTTTAAGCGTGTATTTGAAAGTAGTGTCTCATAGCATTCATACAATTGGAAAGATCCAGGTTTAAGCTCCCATGTTTCTAACAAAATATTTTGCATTAAATTGTAGTATTTTATATTTGTTCACATGTGTGTTTCACAACTTCTTACTAATGTAGAGAAAATCTGAATTCCCTGTTTCCATGCTGTCTTTGGGTGCCAGCTGGAATATTTTCAGAATTAGCAGAGCAGTCAATTGCTTTTAGACTGAAGCTTGCCATATCCTGTCTGGGAGTGTGATTTTAACACCTCTTCGGAGGTTTTCTGTTCACATGCCATTTGAGTATTGGTAAAACACTTTGTGGCCTGGTCCATGTGGTTCACTAATCCATTTGGATACTTCCATGCAACCTTTCACCTTTCCTCCAGATTAGCAAAAATAGGTAAGTGCATGTTGTGTCCAAACGTGGCAACTCTTGGTATGTGTGTACAAGGTTAACACTTGAAGTTGTTGAAAAAGTCATGAAGGGTTTTATCTCACAAATGAGTCAAGTTTCTCAAAAGAATGAAATCTGAGTGATCTAGAGACAGGTGGAAAATTCCCCCCCTCAAATATTTTTTAGATGTATAAATATACACGTAGTTTTAGCTGGAGCATGACACACAGATGTAAATCTGAAGTGGAAAAAACATTTGCAAGGGAGTGGTCTTGTATTAGAATTTTTTTATTTCAACTCTGTTCATCTCACATACTTGTTCTTGCTCCTCTAGGACCACCCAGTGCCCCTGCAGAAGAGCGATCAGGAACGCCGGACAGCATCGCTTCCTCCTCTTCTGCAGCCCATCCCCCTGGGGTTCAGGCACAGCAGCCACCCTACCCCAGCACACAGCCACAGACGGGGCAGGTGGAAGGTAAGCAGCTTGCTTTTCTATTGTCCAGGATGTGAAGGATGGTGTCTGATTCTGCCTTCAGTTAGCAGACCCAAAGTGGATACCAAACTGCAAATCGGTGTGTGCCCCTAGGCAGAACAGCTTTTGTCCTCGCTGTCCGTGCTGTTCAGTACAGAAACAGCAGGTGGAGCAGTGGCTCTGTTTGAAAGGGTGGGTGGTGTAACATGAGAGAATTTTCATGGTACTGTTTTCTGCTTGCATCTGTGCTTGTGTCATACACTGTGTGTTGTGTCGAGCTTTCACTCAACTAACAGTTTGTGGACTTGTCTGCTATGTATTAAAACTGTTATTTACTCATCATTTCTGTCTGACAGACTGGAGCCAGTATTTCATTGCTTCCTTTTTGTGTATGGCTCTGTGCTAGTCAAGTTCAACCTTGTAACATCTTAAATGCATGGAGTTCCTTATGACTCCTGAGAGCCTCAGCAGCCTGTCCTTTAAAGTTTAAGGTCTTAACTCTGCTCTTCAGATTTGTTTGCACTATGCCCTTTAACATGCTATTTGACTTCTCAAAATTAACCTATTCTGAGAGTTCCTACATTTGGGCATCATTTTTTTCTGTTCCTGTTTTCTAAGTGCACTGAGCCTTTAAACCTGCACACTTCTGGATTAAACTGTCTGTGAAATAACCTGCTTTGCTACTTCTTCCTCCATATGAAGAATAATATAAAGTTGTTTCTGTGCTGGTGTAGGCACAAGTGAGAGCCCCCTGATGCTTGCTTTACTGATGTAATGCTCAGACACGTGTGAGATGGTGGTCACAGTATCCATAGTCACTTGGATTGTCTTGCCTGAAGGGAATCAGTAATATTTTGATTGAGCAGAGTATTTGAACAGCTGGTAGTTATGTATAATATTTAAAGAGGTATGAATACTGTTGGTTGCAGTGGAGGTTATTAAACACTTCTTTTGCGGCTTTCAGCCTTTTTTTGCTTATTAGTCAAGTATTACAACACAGCAAGAGACATCTTTGTAGCTTAAAGGTAGAGCAGTTTGGCATTTTTGTATAAAAGTTACTTTTGCAGAAAAGGGCTCCAGGTTCTTCTGTTGGCAGCCAGAAAATTTAATGTTCAGAAACCGTATTCTCAGCTACTGAATTTGCATTTTATGAGTTTAGTTTTTTTATTTTAGTTTAATACAGTAAGGTAAGAAGTTTTAAGTGTTAAACTAGAACCGAAACAAAGACATGAAACACTTAAAAGCACTAGCAACACTAGCTTGGAATCCTGTATGGCTGCTAACACCAGGGAAGGGGAAAAGTATTTGTTTCAGTAAAACTCATCTTGCTTGGGGAAGAAGTTATCTAGGCTCATGTATCAGAGTAGATGTAGTGATTTTTCTAAACTTGGATCAAGGAAAGTATAGTGCAACACTAATAATTATAAAGGGTTTGATCTGTAGTTTTATGTAGTTTTTATTATTGCTATTGCAATATTTTAAGTATTGATTATATTTTCTTCGCTCCATGGTTCAGTCTTTGGGAAGAGATCAGAGGTAACTTTTGTCTTTGTTCATTAGAAATATTAGGAGGATTGCTTTTGCTGTTCATTGTATGCATATGGTAAACAGCAGTCTCTTACCAAAGCTGGGTAAAGTAGTTGCAATTACCAACTTTATTCCACAGTGTTCAAAGACTTTCCTTTGAAACATGGAGTAGTTTTCCATACTTCACTGAGGTTTGATAGCACCTCAGTCCGGTGGTAATCTGGGGGCTTGTGCTGTCCCCACAGAGCCATAACCCAGCCAGAACTTTGGATAGGTTTTGTTAGGTTTTCAACAGGATGAACTCACATAAATGGCACTGCTGGTGAAGAGCAGGTTTTGTTAGAAACTAGTTTTGAAACTGGTTTGAAATTATTAGTTCACTTCTTAAAAAACCCCAAACACCCCAAGCTCTGCTTCCCCCACACACTTTCCCAGTATTTTGAAGATACAAGTAAACTGATGATGCCAGTCATGTGTCAGTCATTCTGGTATATCAGGGATTATTTTTTAATAGCATTCTCTGCCAGTAAATGCTGTGATGATTATGATTGGTTATTAGGTTGTTATATGTGAATACCAAGTCAACTCACTTCTGTATGCTGATACTACTGAAGGGCTGCCTCCCTTGAGAAGTTTTCAGTATTCACTAATTTTAATTAAATCAATCCAGCAAAGATATTCTAATACAGTGCTGTGTCTTGTGGCCTGTGCTTTTCTACCACTAAATTCAGTCCTGAACACACACAAAAACCAATTACGTACAGATGTGGATGCTCTTTTAGTCCTTGCTGAAATACATGTAAAATCTCATTCCTATAAGCACTTCATGATCTTCTAGGGAAAAGAATGTTGTGTGCATATATGTAAATGGTCTTTATTCTGAGTCAGACTAAAAGTCTTTTTCAGTGCACAGGAGCAATGGTAAATGCTGGCAGATCCTTCCCTGCAATAAGCACTGCTAAGTACAAAACCAGACACCGATGCTGTAGCTCATCTAGTTTTCAGAATAAAAATCCAGGGAGAAAGAAAAGACTCTGTGTCTGAGGACCCATAGGATCCCTGCCTGTATTCATGGCTGTAAATTAAGAATGTTTTCTTGAATGGCACTGGAACACCTCTCTGTTCCTCAGTAACGCCTCAGCCCTGGAGAAGACAGCAAGCCTTCTCAGAAACCGTTGGTAAAACTTCATGCTGTTCCTTTGCGATCCCTTTACCTGGGATTTCCAGCAGGTGCCAGTGTGGTCTCTCTGTTAGCCTGTCAGGCATTATCCCAAGACAGGCAGCCTGCTGGTTATTCTCCCAGAACTTGCCCATGTCAAATGAGTTTAAGAAAGAGAAAACACGCTTTCTGAGTTTCTAGTTCTTAAATATCAAGCTAACAGGCTTAAATTCTCTTCAAGCCTTGTGTTCAGCCCTCTCATCATCCCACAATAATAATTGCACACCAAATAATATTTTAAGTGACTGCATCAATATAAAGTATTCATAACACCTTAGTGTGAATGTAAAATACTGTTCCTTTCAGCTGTAAAAATGCAGATAAAGAAGAAATAAGGAGTTACTTTAAATCAGTGTGGACGGGGTCTGTCTGGGAGGAGTCGGAGTAGAGTCGAGTTGCTTTTGTCTCAGTGCAGCTCTGAAGACAGAGTTTATAGTCTATTTATACAGTCTGCTGGTCTTTGCAGAATGAATAATAGTACAGTAACACTTCATAATAGTAAAGTTTCCATGTCTGCTTCAGTTCAGCTAAGCTTTAGTTTTGGCAGATAATTGATTTTGTTCTTTGACTGTGACTGACTAGATTGAAAAACAGCAGAAGCAGAAAGCCTCAACAGGACCCGTAGATTGTCTAAACAAATATTCTGCCTCTTCTGGCCAAGAAATTGAAAACAGTGAATGTAGGAAAAATAAGCATTGACTTGGACTACCCAAGCTTAAGAATGTATGGTTTTATTTTTGCTTCGGGTGTATACCCCTGGGTCTCTTAAGAAGACTTGGCAATGCTAAGAGATGGATGACTTATCTGGAAAATGTGGTCAGCATAAATAATGTACCACTCTGCTTACAGTACTTGGTTGCAGAAATGGTCTTAAAAACCTAATCTAAACAGACAATCTGAGGACATGTTTAACTTTCGAAGTACTTCAATTTACAGTGTAAGTTCTGGAGCAGTTATGGAGATGTTTAAAGATTCCTGGTCTGTTACCCACCAGAGTAGTGCTAACTAAGGTGCATAGCTTCTGGCAGCCTCTGAAAATGTGCAATAGTAAGCCTCACATACCAAATTAGAACTCTTTAGATAAACATTATTTCGTCAGAACAACGTGTTTCAGCAACTAAAATCTGTACTTTGGTGTCATTGGGTTTGTTTCTGTGATGTTGAACTGTCAGGGTATTGTTCGCTGTAATGCACCAGGGCACTGGGCTTCAATGAAATGCGTTTTTAATCCCTAGGTCAGATGTATCAGCAGTACCAGCAGCCTGGTTACCCTGCTCAGCAGCCGCAGGCTCAGCCCCAGCAGCAGTACGGCGTGCAGTACCCAGGTAAGCAGCTCTGCAACAGCAGCTCAGCTGTAGGACCTCTCCTGCAGTGCCCGACGCTGTCAGCTGCAGTTCCTGACCCTGTGGGGCAGGTCAGGGTGCTGAGCTGCCCAGGTGCCTGTGTTCCTTACGGGAAGTGGCACAATTCAGAAATTGCCAGGAAGAGAACACTGTACCTGTGTACGTTGTTAATACATAGTCAGAGTTCTGCTGTCTCAGTCCTACTTGATTGAAGGCAGACTTCATTACTAATCATCAGAATTCCTTGTTAGAAAGGCAGGCAAAATGAATCGCCTGAAGGATGCACAGCCTTCAGGATTATCTTCTGCAATCATGGGATTCTAGCAAGTAAGTGAAACATCCCAATTTAGCTTCCTTAACTATCGAAGGTGTCTAAAGTTGGCCCCTATTTCTTGCATCTAAAATGATCTCCAAGTACAAAATTTAGTGGTGTAGACATGGTAGTTGTCATTCAGTAAATCCCTGGCTGTTACAAATGCTGTAAATCCCAGAGAAACTTTCAAATGATAGGTTTTTTTTTAGTTTTTGATTTTGCTGATACCTTAAGGTGACAGTAGACTTTAGCAGAAGAATATTTTAGTGCACTAGTGGTTTATGTGCAGTGAAACATGAAAAGCTGGCTTTGGTGTATACCAAAAATAAACGTGACCTCAGAACTCTCAGTTACTTCCTTTAGAAGTAGTTGGCATCTAGGAATGCTTAGTATATGCTAGGAATGATAATCCAGATGAGGTTTAGGGATGAACCTGTAAGAGTAGATTCTGAAACAAATTGCATTTTGCTTAACACTTTGAGAAAATGATACAAAGCATTTATCATACCTTGTTTTAAAAAATCTGCCTTAAACCAAACAAAAGACTCCCATTAAGTGACTCAGAGCCAGTGTGACCTTTTCTTGGTGCACAGTGGGAGTGCATCAATTGTTATATAGATGAGAAGATTTGCAGAGCTCAAAATTCCATGCTTAGCCTGGATGAGAACCCTAGAATACTTGGGCTGAAGGTTTGTGCCTCAGACCTTGTTCCTGTGCACTGTGTGAGAGCTGGTTGGTTTGAGTGTTTAAATGGTATCTTGTTCTCTGCAGATTTCTCCCCCCCACATTTGTAATTAGAATACAGTGACAGATGTGCTGAGGTCTAATTTCAGAAGTAAAACGCCTGCTGGAAGTAGAAGGATCTGTCTGATTCTCTAGGATTAAAAACTGAGTGGGCAAACAAAGGAATTCCAATCTGCTTTCTAGTCATATCCTACCGTCATCTAATCCATGATTTTACTGATGTTCCTGTGAAAGCTGGAGTGCAATGTGAGTTTTGCATTCCAACCAACATCATTGTCAAGTATGAGTGAAATGCCACCAAAAACTTATTGAGGCACCTCTGTGTCTCATAACTTCTTCACAATTAACCTAATCTTCAGAAACAGGGTGTTTTTTTGAGGACCTATTGACAGCGGCCTTTGAAGATGTTGAGTCATAGGATCTTTTTGTTTGTGTTGCTTTAGTTCCCATGAGTATTGTCTCCTTTCAAACCCATGTCTCCCCAAGAGCAGGATCCCGTCCCACTCTTGTAGATGTACTAGGCAACAGTGGCTATTTATACCTGGTTGTAAAAATGGACCCTTCAGTGGTTTGTCTCATGAGTAAATTTTGATCCCACTTTCAAGGTGAGTTTACTCCAGTGCATTCTTACCCTTACTCTTTCCGTTTAGGGCTGTGCACTTTTAATAATTTGTGTGTCTGGTGTTTAATGCTGACAGGATTCCAGTCACTGGAGAGGTTTCATTGCAAGTAGCTGCAGGTGTGTTTCATTATGGATAAAAGTAGCTATTTCTTCATGAAAGGACTTTGTTCTATTTTAAAATTTTCGAGAAGAGAAATTCCCTTTGGAAGCTGGTTTTATACAGAAAAATCAAATTTGAGACGTGTAAATGGAAGTTTTGTGCTAAAGTATTCTGTTCTACACAACCTTTTAATATTTAACGCTAAAGAACTGAAAACACTTATGATTTAACCAAAGGTATGACTTACATTAAACCCTGAGAGTATTTTCATGACAGTTCAATTTGGAGGTTTTATTTGGGAAAAGGGTTGAATTTTGCCTCATTTGCCACTGAAGACTTTATTTTTTGTGTGATATTAAGGAAAAGACTACTTGTCTATTTTCTTTATTTCTTGTCAGTCACAGGAAAACTGTTTTATAGTAACTGTTGTCAGTGTGCTGTGCTGCCACAGTGTGCACCAAAACCCCAGCGTACGCTTATGTGAAAGGCAGGAAAACTCGCAGTTCGCGCTTGGTTTGCCTTTTCTGTGCTTCCTGCATCGTTTTGCGTTTGTCACTGTGAACATTAAAAACACAAGGTCTTTCTGCAGGCACCCACGGTTCTTTAGTGTCTCTCATCCCACCTTGCTCTCTGCCTTTCCAGCAGGCTACAGCCAGCAGCAGCCCCCGTCGCAGCAAGCCCAGCAGTTCCCGGCCTACAGCCAGGCGGCTGCCCCGGCCCCGGCCGCCGCCTTCCCGGGGCAGGCGCAGCAGCTGCCGGCGCAGCAGCCGCCGCAGTACCCGGCGGGCAGCTTCCCCCCGCAGCCCTACACCACGCAGGCCTCCCAGCCCGCCGCCTACAGCGGCTCCCAGGCGGCGCCGGGCACCTTCCAGCCGCGGCCCGGCTTCACCCCCCCGCCCGGCAGCACCATGACCCCCCCGCCCAGCGGGCCCAACCCCTACGCCCGCAGCCGTCCGCCCTTCGGGCCTCAGGGCTACACCCAGCCCGGGCCCGGCTACCGCTAAGGAGCTGCCCCGAAGACAGCGACTGACACGTGCGATTCCATCCCGACAGACTCCAGGATTTTTAATTGAAATTCCAAAACTGTAATGAGGCGAAACTATAGCTGTTAATTAAATTCTGCTGGGGGGAGGGAAATTACCAAATCTTTCCTGCTTTAAATTGTATTCGCTTCCTAGTTTAATTTGGGGCTGGGTGGTTTTTGGAAAACACTACTTAAATGTCTGTAAAGTGATTGACATTCTAGCTTGCCTTGTCTGAAGGATATGAAGATACTAGTTGGAAGTTTAGCCCACTTATCAGGCTTGTTTTTACTAATACCATGATGTACTAAATTAGATTCATTCTGGAGGTCAAACTAGATATGATGTATTATAAACTGTAATGTTCACATGGAAAAACTAATAAAAACCCTGACTCTATTAAATGCCTGATGTTGATTTTAGAAGTTAGGTAATACTGAACAAGACAACTGTGCTAAGACCAGTGTGTATGCTGGGTGTAAAAAGCAGCAGTGCTGGGGTTTGTAGGAGGAGAGGGAGATTTCTGAGTGTGTAAGTGGAGAAGTGCTGTGACTGCAGATGGCTTTCACAGAGGTTTGGCAGCAGGAGGTGGTTTTGTGCTGTCTGGTGTCATGAATTGTCAAGTGACCCTTTTACCAAGTGGTTAGAAACCAATCCATAAAATCTTAAAGCCTCTTACCAATTTTCCTCTAACAACGTGTGGAGGAGAATTCATTTATTGCTTGAAAATTTGAACCAAATATGTATCTTTAAAAAAGAGCTCTTAAAAAACCCCCAACTTTCCACAGGTTCTTTGCCACCCAGAAGAACTTGGGAGTGCAATCCTAGTGACTCAATTTTGAGCCAAGAAAAAGCAGATCAAGGGCTATAATGAATTCAATAGACCATATTACAGCAGAGGGCAAAACATTCTCCCAGTTAATGTTTTCCATTTTGCAGATTCTAGGAATATGTAATACTAAGTAGGAAATAAAAAATGAACTGGAGCAAGCTGCTTGAACTCTCCTAAAGACAAATTAGGAACTTGAGCGAAAATATTCCTACCTTCAGCATCCTTAAATAGTGCTGTGCCCACAGCTACCCAGTACCTCCTCCCATTTCTGCTCTCCTCAGATCTAATACATCCTATGTTCATCACACCGTTTAACAGGGGCTTGTTTCCAGCAATCAGTTTGTTCTGAATGATGGCATTTACCAGAAACTACCCCCTGTTTTCATGTAAAACACTTGAAAAACGACTTGATTAAAAAATACTTTATTAGGAGTACAGTGTACCTGCAATGTACTTTATAAGGTATTTTCTATAAATGACTACTATATATATCTGGGTGTTCCCGTTCATATTTCTTCAATACATTAGTAAGGTAACGAATAACACCTTTAAAAAAACCTACATCTCTTTTATTTAGTTCATAAATGTTCAAGCAGTACAACAAGTAGCTTTGGGAGAGGTTTTAATCAAAATAACTGTAAAGCAGTTTTAAAGTTCAGTTATCACTATTTCCCCTTCATTGTCCCCAATGAAAAATGTTTTAAACTAGAATTTTTCTTTTAAAATAAAACCTGATCATGCTGTTATAACTAGTTTATTCTTTTTCCTCTTTCATTTGTCTTTCCAAGTCCCCTTGCACAGTACATATGTTTGGCTTTTGAACCAGTAAGTGTCAGGCTCTGAAAACTACATTTTCATGAAAAACCCCAGCCATGGAGGCCAGCTTTGTTTTTTCATTCCATGTACATATGTACCTGTCCACTTCAATTAGAGAACACCAACCCCCCTGCCAGCCACCGCCAGGCTCACGGGCAGCGGCTCTGACTCCGTAGTGACAGGCTGAACATGGATTTGGCTGGTGCTGAAACATTTGAAAACAAACATGGAAGAGGACCCCACTGAACTTGATCATTTAAAGCTGCACATAGAGCAACCTACCTCAGCGTTTTGGCAGGAGCATAAACTGTTTGTATGTGTAAGGAGAAAGTGCTTCAAGTTTACTGGCTGCAGGATATTAAAAATTATAGGATCTTTTCTATAATTTATGACTGGGAGATGTTACAGATGGATTAGGACGGGTAGCTTATGGCACTTGTGTTACAGGACCAGTGAATATTTAAAAACTAACGCACATTGCATTCCACGACCAACTCTGGCATAACTGTGCCTTAAACATTTATTACAACATCGTGATAAATAATATACACACTGTATCTTTTAAAATACCATATAAACCATACCTCAAGAATAGGGAGCCAGCTTCCCTATACATTATCCTACAACATGTCCCTAGCCTGTGTTCTTTTTTATTCTAAAAACAAATTTGTAACACTGGATAACTACAGTAAGCAGCCTACACTATTACACAATTAATGCAGTATTGGCATTAGACTTGTATAAGCCTCGCACGTCAGCCAACACTGAAGTGCCAGGTGCACCATAAGCGTTGCCTTCCTCGTGCCTGCGCTGGGCAGTCGGCGGGGGTGCCACGGGCTGGGCCTTTGCACCAACTTCATGTGGCATCTACCACTTGCCAGGTATCGATGTGCCACACTCGTACCAGCGGACGTAGTTAATCTGAGTCTCCCCGCCTATCTTCCCAAATTTGACAGGTTCCTGGCGAACTGCCCTGAAAAATCCTGGAACAGAGAACAGCTTTGTTTACATGAAGCCCTCAGGACAGTACCATGCTTGGGTTCCTTGAGAAGTATGTAACTATCGAATCAGTTAGTGGCTAAACTGGTCCCCAGGCCATGAACCCGTCTGCCACAAGCAGGGCTGTTTGCTGCCCCTACGTCCATTAGCACACTGCAATTTGCTCGCCCAACTCAAATTAATGCAAAAGTGCTTGGGATGGCAGCACAGAGGTGAAGCCTGCCTTCCCTTGAGATCCCAGCACCCGCCCGTGGGTGGTGCTGGCTGGGCGCAGCCTGTGCCGCCTCTGGCCGTGCTGGGGTCTCGGAACAGGAGGCTGCTCCGCACTGCAAAGTCACAGTGACAAATAGTCCCCACTGCGCAGCCTTGACACTGCAGTGAGCCTCAGTAAAACTCGGCCCCTGGGGATGGTTCACACCACCTCCCCATCCTTAAATGAAAAATTGTCCTCCTGCTTTCACTCTGTTGTCTTTGACAACACACTTGCTTCCCATTAAAACAATTAACATTAAGTTACAAATTAAAGTGAGGAACTAGGGCTCCATCCAACCTGCCTATAAGGGAATGTATGTGTGGCTAGAGGAGGCATGTGCTCACATGGACATGTGGACACACACACACACACACAAAATACTGTTCTGCAGCTGAGGGACAACATCGGCTGTGATTCCCTCGCAGCACTTCAGGCCAAATACGTGTAGCCAATTCAGAAATCAACCTGCTGCAGCCAGAACAATTGGTCTGTTGCTCTGTTTCTCCTCTGTTCAGTTAATTTGCTAGAAATACAAGCTACTGAAAAGGCGAGGTCTTTTGTTTGCTTGTTTTATTGTTTGTTTTGGTCTAAAAATGGGTGTAGCTTATGAATTCACTCAAATCCAGTTGCTGAAATCAAACTGGTTTTAAGTGTCTTTTAAACTGAGGTAGCAAGGTTGTTAGGTAAAAGGTTTTAAAATAATCAAATATTTTAAAAAATGTGAATGTGGTACAACTGAGAAGTTTGCTGTCCTGGCAATGTCAAATTGGGTCCTGATGATCTGTCACACTTTGAAAAGCAAAAACCTCTTTAGAAGAAACTCACAAAACACATAAACAAACACCCTTCAGACAGTTCACCTACTTTGTTTTTTGGAAAAACTTGTGAAAGACTTAGGAACTTCACGTTCATCTCCCACACCTACCTTGACGTGTTTCTGGACTCGTGTGGGGTGTTTTATAAATGAAGCACAGGAAGGTTTGGTCAACATGCTGATATTGTAGTGAAAACTGTTTTGCTGTTTTCCTCAGTAAAATGTTCCATGACACGCTCAGCACGCGTGCACGTACCAGTACAGCCTGTGTTCTTACCCCACAAGGAACAGAACACCTCACCCTGGCACTGCTGCCAAGCAGCAAGGCAGGAGTTCAGCTGACAGAAGTACAAATTTCTTATGCTTCAACCTCAGCAATGTGTGAAAAATAGCCAGGCAGGTCACAGCTGTGTTTAGCACATCCAGTCCCATGTCCACTTAGACCAGACTGGAATTTTGGACACCCAGTTGCAATCAGTACACACAGAATTACTGCAGCATGAATTATATTTTCCAGCCATAACTTTTGAGTTTCTCTTTAGTACCAAACAAGGTATTTAATGCCCAACTAATTATGTACTGTGCTTTAAATCAACCTTGCTAGTTTGAACACACCACTTAATGCCTCTCTGCAAACTCAAATGTGTGGTTGGGTTTAAATATGTAGTACCAACTGTGAATGATTTGTTGGGCTGTTTTAAAGGGGAGAGTCTGTTTGCTACCTAACAGAACCCAAGTCATAACTGCCTTAATAAGTCATAGTTCACCATCTAAAGCTTCTTGACCCTCTTCTGCCTGCAAAGCTGGCAGCTCCTTTCATTGCCCACCCCAGCAGTGGGCATTGAATCCACTGGCAGGAAAAAGAAACACACAAATAAAGGAATTGCCAAGGTTTGCTACAGAGACAGGTGTAAGGAATTACCATCTTTGACTGGTAGATCTTCTTGCTGTCCCGTCCTTCCATCTAAGAATGAGTCTACAAATTGGCAGTGATCTTCTCCGTGGCCCCTCTGGTCTCCTATGTTATAAAATTTTCCTGAAAGCAAAGAAGCAGCAAAGTTTAGTGAAGGCTATTTCCAAAAACCACCAGAGGCAATGGGCTGTGCTCTTTCCTCTGTGGGGAAGCCAAGGTGAATGCTATGATTTTTTTTCTCTCAGGACCTGTAGCTGTAATTTGAACATGACGTGCAGGCTCCAAGTGCTCACGGCTAAGGTAAAAGTGCCCCACTCCCAGCCAAAATCTATGCCTGGACGTAATTTTTCCCTCTCCTTACATTTCATACAGTAAGGGAAATTCTGTTACTACCCAGAACCTCATCAAAAAGCAAGTTTTGGTAGTGATTTGAATGGAAGGCAGTTCTGGTTCCCTGTCAGGAAGCCCCCAGTACCTTCAGAGATGTTTTTATAGACCACCTCTTAACATAGCCAAGGCCTGTTTTATAAATCATATTTTTACAACATATGTGTGCAAGTGATAGCCCTTAACATATAGATGACCTTGGACAGTAAGTACTTATCCAGAGCATGGAGTGTGCCCATGTATTTATTTGCAGGATTGCTTAACAGGACACTTGACTGCAACTGAGTAGAAATCAAGGTCTCAAGTGTCCCATGCAGCGTGTGCTGATGTTACGCAGGCTGTGCTTATCCTGTTAACAGGCATACTGAGGGAGCTTTGACAGATGTTCTTACTTACTGATTTGATTTGCAAGACATTAATAAAATTAAGTTCAGAAGATGGAGGAGAGCACTGCTACATTCTCTTCCCAAGCCTAGGATGGAGATGTTTGTAGATAAATTTGCCATTTTTCCTAATCTTCTTTCAC
This sequence comes from Struthidea cinerea, assembly GCA_013397865.1. NCBI lineage: Eukaryota > Metazoa > Chordata > Aves > Passeriformes > Corcoracidae > Struthidea > Struthidea cinerea. Next base: position 1,932,176 of record VZTI01002188.1, on the reverse strand, counting down.
AGCACTTAGTTCTCAATATGTCCAACCTTTGGTTGTGATGTTTAAAAGAAAGGTGAGAGCATTTGGAAACAGACTCAGCACACAGGTATAAGCTAGGCAGAAAGTCCAGTTACTCATTAGATACTGGGTGTCCTGTAGCCTTGGATCTGCGCCAGTCTGGCCATTTGAGAGATGGTGGGGTGGGTTATAATACTGCTCCCAAAGTGCAATTAATAAAAGAGCAGCCTACCAGTAAACTCTCCAATGTTTTAGTGATCTGATACTTCACCAAAAATACTTTGCCAAAATTTCTCACCTCCAGCTGATGGCCTCTGTGCATGTGGTTCTTCTCTAGCTTTACAAAATTATTTATTACTATCTAGCTTTGGCTGCAGGCCTGTTTTTTTCCATAGGAGAACTGGTCAGAGGGAGTTCCTCTCAGCAATTTTTTGCTCTGAAATTAAGAACATTCAGGCTGCTCAAAAAAGCCCTTTTTTCATCCACAGCTGTTGAAGGTCACACATAGAATTTATTTTTTTCCTCCCCTCAATAAATACTTATTTTTAGGTGGCCTGCTTTTCTGGAATGCCTACAGTGACTGCTCTGGAGGACTGTTAAATGAGGTCAGCAGTAGATGCTGGTTTATAGAACAGTCCTGGCATGTGTAACGGAGATCAGTTTTTCTCCATAAGAGACAGAATAAACCAGATATTTTAATGGCTAACACCAGCACAGTAACTTTCAGATACACACATATTCTTCTGGCCCACAGCTTAACCTATGCATAACTCAAACAATTGCTCTTCATAAATTAGCAGCATTCTCAGTGACTATTACATTCTTACTGCCCAATTATTTCCATAACAAAAGAACACACTTAAAACCATTTAGCTAACAAATAACTGGTTTTCTGTTTCGGAGATAGCAGTTCTAGCACAAAGTAAATTTTTTTCCCCAATGTTCCCTTGTGGGTGGCCTTACAATCTTACATACAAACTTTGTTTTATACATTACGAATTCCACAGCACTACAAGAATAAATTCATGCTAAAAACCAGCATGCAAAGAGAAGTTGTTGCCTGCCTTACACAACAGCGTTTGGCCAATGCACCCAAGTTTCGAGGTAATTACACTGCTTCAACAGCAAAGCTTTGGAAGATTTTTCAGCTTCCAGTGGAATTCAGAGCTCAGTGCAGCCCTGCACTGCCGGCACACATGGTCCAGCTGGCTGGTGCTTGCAGGGACACTTCCGCTGGCCTCGGGGGCACGGCGAGGCGAGGTGACCGTGAAACACATCAGAACAGAGCTTGGCTTCAAACTGGAAAACTTCTCACTCACACACAGAGGCCTCACTTAGTGAACGGGGGAAAAGCAGCTTTCCTTCTACATAAATATTTCACTTCTTTTAAATGTTGTGACAACTGGTCAGCACTGGTTGTAACAATTCAAGTGCAAGAACCAGGCTTAGCAAGTATAATGAATACAGTGTGTCTACCTCATCTTTTTCCAGCGAGGTTAAACCGCCACCCTTCCAGCAAGAACAAAAACAATCTAATGAAAATAGGAAAATGGGCTGCTGATATTAAACTTTTCTTCTCAGATTGGAGTAGCTTTCACTGCAGTGTTAATTCACTTGATTTAGGGCTGAAGTCTAGTCCTGCTAGATTAGCACTGCTATTTCCTCTGCTGGCTGGTTTTGGGACACATCATGCCTCATTGCCAGTGCTTGTCATTTGATCACAGCTGGTTAGTACAGCAACAGCTGAATGAATGATACCTCTGTTCAAAACATTCTCTTTTAGTCACATAATTGCTAAGATATTATGTACATACGGAGTGTTGTACTTACTATTAATGACAAGGCTTTCCTTCCTTGTCTGCTCATCAGAGAACGGTGCCGGATGCAAGGCAGGGAAGCTTAAAATTATGGCAGCATGGGCTGCCCTACACTCCCCTGCTCTTTTCCTTCCGTATTCCTTCCCACAGAGCCCAGAGCCCTGTTCCTGTGAGGTGCTGAGCTCAGAGATGGGGCAACTTTAGGTTATGAAAGTGGATTCTTCCAGCCACAGTTTCTCCTAGCTAATTCAATGCCATGCGTTGAACACACTGGCCTGACTCGCACTCAAAAGGCATTTCCCACACATGGTTTATGATGCTCTGTGCTCAGATGCCATGCTAATGCCATTGTCACAGATCTGTCCGTGATAAGAGACCTCACACAGAAGAAAGCCAGGAGCTTGGGATGGATTATAAGAAGTTAACATGTTTCTAAAAGTACAAGCTGCATGAGACACTAAGATCTCCTAGACCAACTAACTGAAAAACACTTTTCATGGTCTGTTTCCCCAGCACACACACAGCATGTGTCACTGATTCAGGTCTTAAACACATCACACTCTACTGGCCTTAAGACATCAAACAAAACTTGAGAACTTTAGGCCAGGAAGTTTCTCTCAGTAATAAAATGTAATTTGAGGAAAGAAAAAAAGGTGGGGGAAAAAAGATCATAAGCAAAAATAAGGAATGTGAAAACAAAAGAGTCAAAGCAGGTGAGTAAAACCTGTTGGCTAGAGTTAAAATAATGTATTTATAAGCCTCCCACTAATGAAGTAACCAGATGTTTACCAAAAGGGATGGGAATGACAGGTCTAATCCTGGTCTAAAATGAGGTCCTGATCCTCTAATTAATAATTGTTCCAGGCTATCCTTTAAATACCAATTTGGCTGTTTTACAATATATGCTATTCACTCTAATCTTTACCAATTTTCTGTATGACCCCCAGTATACCAACAGGTACTTAAAATCAGATGATCACCACAGAGGAGTTACTCTGGAGTCTGAAAGCTCACTATCAAACATATCAATGCTTACTGAGCACAAGAAGATTACTGTTTATGATTAATCTGTGGACTAAATTAAACAAATCTGATCACACTTCAGCAGAGCTCATCTTGTTAAACCTCTTAGTTCTGGAACCATAATATTTTTCAGGGATATGTAATGTGGACAACACTGATTTGAATGTTTCTTACCTGTAAGTGAATCACTGAGGTATATCTTGTATCTCAAAGAATTGCACAGCTGCACACCTACAAACTTCTTATACCAAGTCCTCTTTACGTATTGTTTGCCTTTGCATTCTGAGTATGTGTCTGAATTGAATGGGATTTCAGTCCAGATAGCATCTTTTCCCACTGCAGGAGAGGAAAAAGATGCTGCATACAAAATGACATACAACAAATACATTTGAATAACTAGAATTAGAAAGCTTGATGAAACAGAATGTATCAATACACCTGCATTTTGAACATGTGAAATATTTCAGGGAAGCACCAAAGTATGCAGATATCATTGGTACTGTGAACTCTTCCTGCTGTCCTCTGGTGCAGTTTTGGAACGAGCTCATTCTAGCACCTTGTTAGGGGGACAATGTTTGTGTTGGCAAAACCCTCATATACGAAGTGTGTGATAGAGTCACCATTCTTCAGCGTGTTCAAGCCAAGACAATCAGCTTGCAGCAAACTGTACGTGATCTAACAAAAATACGCATAATAATGAAGTGCCATTAATTATGTGGAGAAAAATGGCACCTCAGTGTTTGTCAAAGTGAAAGTGACGTCTATTACAAATACAAAAAACAGCCCAGTTTGATTGAGCAATCTCAGCTCTTCCTCAAAAGCTCAGTCCACCTTCCACCAAAGACCGCAAGTCTTGTAAGTGACCTAAAGCAGAGCTAGATCAAGCCTTCTGAAGCAGAAAATTTTCCTAAAACACAAAGACAGATAAATAGAATCCTCCAAGTTGTGCTCTGTTAACTCACTTAAAAAGTGTGGAGTGGCTTATTCATTTTGCAGAGCTTTCTTTGCTCTAATGACAAGGCTGAGAAAATATGAGGCTGTCCTTGGCTCATTTGTGTACGTTGGTTTGAAGCCATCCCAGCTGCCATGGGAGCTCCACATCACGCTGATGGCCTTGTGCTCAAGTAAACAAGCAGCCTCACATGAATTCCTTAGCAGGGGCATGGGTGGAAGGAGCGAAATCGTGTATGAATGCTGTTTGATTCCATAACTCATCCAGCTGCTACAGCAGAGCCCCCTCCTTGTAAAATTCTGCTATCTCATTTCTGAAAAAGTTGCTGATCAGATTTATATATAAAACACTTACTTGAAATTGGCTCATTCACTCTTGGGTCCGCTGGGGGAAGAAAACAAACATTCAATCAGACACTGTAAAATGAACGTTCCCAATAATTCGATGGAAAAGCATTGGTAAGTGATTTTTTACAGCTGACATAAGCTGTAATTTGTGAAACAGAAAGAGTTTTGGAAGCAAAGTTAACTTTTGTATTAAATTAAATTAGAAGAAATATATTTCTTATGCGAAACTCCAGTATCAATGAGCTTTTAATACTTTTACTTATGGGACAACACCAGCCAAGCAGAGTTCTAGTAAAAACAAGAGTTTAAACCTGTAACCAACAAAACCCAATTGTACTATGCCTTATTAAAATTTCAATTTCAAAACCTAAATAATAAAAGGGACACATCTGTAATACTTGCCATAAAAAAACTTGGCTTTGAAAGCCCAAATGTGAGAAATGGATGTGTGCAATTAAGAAAAAACAAAACTGGATGCTTAATTTGTCCAAACTAAATAGGAGACAGAACATAAGCCTTGTCATTCATGAAAACGGCACTTGGCACAAATATTTTTTTTCACTTTTAACAATCCAGGATTACAAAGAGTGTATTCAGAGTTTTTAAATATGTGTGGCATAGTCTGAACTCCTCCCTGAGTAATCCTTTGCTCAGCCAAAACTCTCATCCATCAGTGACAGCACTAGTTAAGGACTATTAAATTATTACACTTGGCTCAAAGCACAGATTGAGAAAGTCCTTTCAAAAAGGCTAAATCCATTTTGTGTTTTATGTGGTCCTTCAGCACTACCAAGCAATAAACACTTCTACACAAAAGATGGTATCTTGCTTGCATAAAGTCAACAAGCCAGCTGTAGTTAACCTTGAGGGGAGCAAGAACAGGAAAAGCAAAAGCGATCTGTTTCTCACCTCTGAGTCAGAGAGAACTTGACTTGGGGACCAACCAATGGCCAAAACAGACTTGTATACACCTCTTTAATAGTTTCACTGGAGAGTAAACAGGATGGAAGGGGACCTACTGGGACACTGACTCTTCCCAACTGCTCTTTCTCAATCGTTATTTCATCCAAACAACACCACTGTTTACAGCAGCCTTATTGAACAGGTAGCAAAAGCACCTATGAACACACCAGCCCAAAGAAAAAACCTAATGTTCCCTATCCAGAAGCTGTTAATGAGTTGGATAGATGCAAAAAGGTCAGGAATATAAATCTTAAATGACTGAGGACTTTCTAAGGATGAAGTAATTTTCTTCGCAATGAATACCAGACAAACCCTCTGTGTTCCTCTGTTTTTCTCTCTTGCAGTCTGTCCATCTCGCATCCCCACACAACACAGTTCTGATCCCAGACTGACCTTCCAGGCACCGCCATAACATGCTCAGTGGTAAAAAGCCAATCAGGAGATAGTAAAGAGCAAGACTGAATGCACAAAATGAAGTGAGAGAGCCCTTCATGCATCCCACAAACACGGATACAAAAGCTGCTGTAAATGATGGTCTGATCTTTGGAAGTTCTTACCTGATTCAGTGCTGAATGTCACAACATTGCTGCTTGGACCTTCACCAAGGGGGTTCCTAGGTTTCACGTGGAATTCATAACTGGGGAATCAAATAGAAGAGATAAAAATTTTGCAAACTTTGCCTACTTCCATAGCTTGGAGCAACGAAGCAGCACACACCCCCAGAGAAGAACAAAAAAGCCCAATTTCTTGCCCTAAAACCACTGAGACATTTTTTGTCCTGACTGTGTAAGACCTCTCTGAACACAAAATTAACCAGTCCTTTTGATAATTCTTTGCACACATACTATTAATATTTGATTTGATTCACCACTGGTTTGTCTGTCTCCTCTCACACAGCAGTTTCAGTTCTGGCAAAGGGAGCAAGTTCAGATGAGGTCTGAAGCAACCTGATAAGCAGAGACTGGGTAAAGGACATTGCTATTTATTTGTACTTTTTGCATTCTTAAGAACACAAACCCCCAATTCAATGCCTCTCAGGCCCACCAACAGTGACAGGGCCAGTAGCAAAACACAGGGCATGTGTTCCAGGACAGGAGCTCAGCCCAGGCAAAGATCCAGTTGCTTGAATGTATGCTAATAATCAGTATATGAAGCAATGACAAGACGCTGCACAGAGTCTCTTTTGCATGTGTTTTTACTGATGTGGCAAAACACCAGCCTGTGCTCTGTAATTATCTCATGATCCCTTTTCATCACCGTGTTGGGAACCAAATAGTGCTGTGGAAACAGAACATGATTGAAGGAAAAAATCCAAACCAGCCTCCTCTTCTTAAGCTTCCCCCACCTCTCAGTACTTGATTAACAGTGGAAGTGCCACGTACAGAGGGACATCTCACGTGCTCTGAGCACACGCACGGTGAATCTCTCCTAACACAGAGCATCTTTTCATCAGTGACAGGGAGCCACAGGACATGAGTCCAAGGGACTGTAGGTCTGGAAAACGGGCCCCAAATTAGAGACACTTTTTGCTCTAAACACAGAGCAAAATGAGAGTCCCAGAAGCGGACAATTAAACATTCAGCTCTTGACTCGTGAATGATCATTGCTACCAATGATAATTTTGGTAGCTCATGACTGTAACATAGAATAGTAAGGTATTGCTGGAATCGTTTCCAAACAGCAATTTTCTAAAGAAAAAACCCCATACCACACTCTGCACAGTTGGAAATTTGTAAACTCCATTTGCAATTCCCCAGAAGAATAATTCAATCCAAACTTTGGATTACCTCTCATTCCTCCTTGGCTCCTGCAAAACCTGAGCAGTTCACTAATTAACCTCAGTGGAGTATTCATGCAGTGCCAAGCAACTGTTTTCCATCCACTGTACTTCTAAGACAATATTTAACTTTAAAATTGCTTACTTAAGCAATTGCCTTTATTTCTAGGGTTTTCTTTTCTTTTTAAGGGAAATACTTATATAGACTGGTATGCTGAACAGATGCATTGTGGAAATTCATGGATATTGCTAAAAGAAACGTGGGCTCGTTTTGAGCTGAAAAAAGTCTGGTTGGAGTAATCTTGACATTTATTCAGACATGCTGCAAGACCATTTTGAACTACCCAAATTACCCCACAGTAGGAGGGAGACATTAACTAAATGATCAATTTAAGTAATTTCTAATATCAACTTCAACTCGTTCAAAGACTTGCTTTTAAAAATAGGATCTGAGCAGTGTTAGTATTCACACTGGCCATGTGGTACAGTAACTTTTTTTGGTCAAGAAGTATTCTTATCTGGTAGAAGAGGTCATAATATAGAGAACTGCGTCAGAGCAGTTGGAGATTCTTTCTGAAGAATCACTGAAGCATAAACAAAGATCTCCTAATATGCTGGGTGTCTTAAAGTAATAGCTAGATGATACATTCTTGAAAATGTAGAAATTAATCCACACCTACAGATAAAAGACTGCAAAGAAGTTTTCCTGCTTCTTTCACAGCAGGAACACCTTATCTAGAGCTATTATTGTAATTGTGATCATCAAGATGGAATGTTCTTATGCTTTACGGGCAGTTTATGGTTTGATCTCATGGGTGCTAATAATCTGTTTCTGTCCCTTTTTATGTATTTTGCTGATTTTTGAACAAATATATTGCTCTCAAGAGCTGATATTCCCTGCTTTGGGCTGCATTAGGCCACATTCTTCATAGGAATCAGTCCTGTTCCCAAAAATCTTTAGTCGATGAACTTGGACCCATCAATTCTGATTCCAAAAAGACAAAAACAAGAACTGAAGATAATTTTCCAAGCACTGTTTTTCAAATTGTGGTTTAGAGATCACTAGGTTCTCTGCAAAAGACCAAACCACAGCTTGGAAAATTAGGGCAAAATTTAAATAAAGAACTAAAATCTACAGATAGAGATTTCATCTTATGTAAACATATAAAGAAAATTGGAGAAAAGGAAAATAATAAAGAAATGTCCAAAGTTTAGCTCAGTGAATTAATGCAACCTCTTATTAATAATGTAAAAGAGGAAATTTTAGAAACGAAAATACATGCAATTCTACTGTTCTGTGGTATGTGTTTTTACAAGCATCACAGGCTGCTCTTCTCTGCCAATTTCAATCCTAAAACAATACCAGTGGCTTTCACAGTACAAAAATAACAAACAACCACTTTTGGAGATGCAGAGAACTAGCTAGTTGACAGAACATTGAAAAGGAGAGAAAGGAAACGTTCACAATATGACAGAGTTTACAAACCTAACTCTAATTTTAAAGCTATGCCGTGGCTGTCTTAATAGAAGACAAGCTAAAGTCTCCCTTTTTGTGTATCAGGTGAAAGATCTGAAAAAGATAAATGAAATGTTGAAGAAAGGGTATCATCTGCACTCTAATGCACTCCTATAGAAACCACAAGAAAGGGGAAAAAAATGCTTAGAGCTTCAAGAAGTATGTATGGCAAAATTAATAAAGGGGAATAGGAAAGCTATAGAATGATTATCCATGTCTGCTGCTTAGTTAGACTTACCTAAAAAGAAACTGGAGTCTAGATTGCATCTTTATATCTGCCTGCCTAATAGACCAAAAACTCTGCTACGCTACGTAAGCGGCGATCTAGTGTCTCACACCTTTAACATCTATAAGACTGCTATCGTACAAACTTTTGGAGACCAGGCCTTCCAAATCCTCCTAAACTGTGTAAGACAGTAAAAGTCCTTGTGCAGATTAAATGGACTTGACTTACAGTAATTACTACTTGGAGTGTATTTTTCCACCACAGGAAATAGCTATACCACATGGAACTCTGGCAAGTGCAGCTGCTGCTGCATTTTTCAAATCATGCAAAAGGAGAAGATTGAAGATTGCAGAACCGAAAATAGGTGAAGAGAGATTTTCACCATAATAGGAGAACTGGAGCAGCTGAGTACAGTCCTGGGACTTCAGGTCTATTGCTGGGGAGAAGCTGGAGTTGTGTGTCAATTGTGCAGGGCTGTTTCTGTGCACAGAGCTGCTCTGTCTCTGCAGAGTGTGCTTGGATGGCAGTGCAGTCAGGAAAGAAAGAGAGGGAAGGAAGGAAGGAAGGAAGGAAGGAAGGAAGGAAGGAAGGAAGGAAGGAAGGAAGGACTGCTATGCTTGTTTGAGGAATCTTTCTCCTAACAAAGTTGGAAGAAGAGCTAAGAGAAATGGGAAATGCTTACCCATGAACCCTGATACCAACAGCAATTTAGTAAAAAGTCTGTCACTTTTTAAATAAAACAAATAGAAACCTCCAGCATTTTTCTGCCACTTTCTGAATTTTGCTGCATTGAAGCTTTCACTGTAGTTCCTATCTCTTGACCCTCGCTGTTATCAAAAGCTAAGCTCTCTGCATTGAAAGAGGTTTTCTTGGTTTTTTCCTTGTATGTGATTAGCACATTTTGGGTGTTAACTGCAATACAAAACAATGTTAGATAAAGGTGATAACAGCCTTGGGACACAATCTAACCTAGAAGTCTGAAAGAGACCACTCAAAACATTTTTTAAAAGGAGAAGATTATATTTGAAATCACCAAATAATTAATGGGGAAATGGATAAGTACCTAATGGGAAGTTATACAAAACTGTGGAATGCAAGCATCACAGGCTTTTTGTTTCGTATTAATACTATTTTCTACACGAGTAGGCTGGTGTGACACATCCTCCAACGGCTACTCAAACTTCCCCAGAGCTATTTTGCACAAGCCTTATTATTTTTCTTTGCTACCTTCCAATTAGTGCCATCACAAACATGCATGACAACAGTTTTCAACAAGCTTCAGGCTCTATTTGAAGGCTTCTATAGAAATTTGGCCTGTAAAACCTCCTGGACACTATGGTCTGTGCTATGGACTTCGTTGCTCTTAAACAAACCACCAGAATGAAAGAGAAAATGTACACTGACTGAAAAAAAAAGTTTCAAGATAGGGCAGGGATACAGAAATAAGAACTACATATTTTGGCAGAGAAACCAGCAGAAATAACAAAACATCTCATTGGAAAAAAAACCCAAACAACATCTGCATTTAATATTTTAGGCTAGGAAAGTCCATGAAAAAACTACAGGTCGGTGAAACCAATTTTTTTCCAAAGAGAATATGCAGAGGAACGCCATTATTACTACACAAGAGATGGAATGAAGACAACAAAAACCACAGTAAGCCCATTTCTATCTCAGGCCTCTCAATGTTTATTGCAAACAAATGGCTCAAGGAGAAAAGCACTGAAAATGGTGGATAATGACCTTATCTTGTCTCACATATGGGAGATCCTGCTTGACTATTAACATAGGAGAAGTTACTGCAATACTTTCTTATGAAGTGCAGTTTTGATGTAAAACAAGGAAAGAGCAGAGTCCTGGGTATGCCAGTGGTACTGGGAGTTCCAGTGTGAGCAGCCTTGTAAGGAAACTCAGAAACAGGAGACCTGTATGTCAACCGAGATGGAATATTACAGGTCTCATTCCTCCAATGGCTGCTTGGAAGTTAGACTGTAACTACTTTGACCAAAACGATCAATCTTGTAGTTTGACTCTTTTCCAAGTGGAATAAACAGTGCATTTCTCACTATAAGAATCACAGAATTTCCATGTGGAGGATGAAAAATTGTTAGTTCATAGTAGTGTATTTGTTTCTCTCATTTTTCTTTGCTGAGATAGAAATGACATTTGCATTAATGCACTAAGATACCTTGGCCTGCATTAAAGAAACTGGAGGAAACAGAGATCTACAGGATCAGAAACTGCCCCTAAGATCCAATCTCACAATAATTTATGTTGTAAGACACCCATGAAGGTGACCTGGTCCAGGCCCCTTTTCATGACAGGGCTGACTTAGCTGCTTTGAGCTCAGGGTTGATCAAGTACAGTAGTTACAGACATTCACTGCTTGAGCAACGGAGTAAAATCTGAGTAGCTTACTACTTGGTTCAGGCTAACCAGGAGAAAGAAGAATAAATGGAATTTGGCTGTTACAGTCATTTCACTAACAGAAGAATAAAGATGGCAAAAACTGCAGAAATTTTGGTGTGTGTTTCAGTGTGATACTGAAGAGGGGGCTGAGTGAAATGTGACCTGGACCTACTCTAAAATTCTTGGAAATAATATAAAGGGTAACAAAAGCTAACTACAGTACAAAGTCGTAATCAACAGCTGGGTATATGTGAATATTAGATCACAGAAGTGCATCTATAATAGAAATGTTCAAGCAGAAGACATTCATAAAACAAGAGGAAGTTTTGTTCAGGCATCAGTTATATCCCATTAACTATCTGTATAGTTATATACAGATAGTTATATATCTGTATAAGGAAGATACATATAGTTATCTAACTTAGCACAATCACACGACATGCTTTGAGATATTTCAGGTAAAGGTTACAATCAGAAGCAAACTATCTGATGAAATTAAACAGAATTCTAGACTGAAGCCAGGCAGCAGCTCTGGGCCAGCAAGGGTACCAGTTTCAGGAACTCTGACTAACCAAATAATGGATATCAAGATTTGAACTTTCCAGGTTATTTAAACTATCAGAAGTCATCTAAGATTCAAAATCCTGCAACCACCATGTTTGGCAATTCTCCAGGTGAAAAAGAGGATAAAATATTTGTCCTAGAAGGAAAAATCCTTTAAATTAATGTGTGGTTGTCAACTGTGAGGCACGCCTTACTGTGGGAAAATGGCATGGATATGATATGTCTTTCCTTGGGCAAAAACATATGGATCTCAGCATTCCAATGAAATCACATTGTATAGGAGCCTCTAAAACATTTCTTTAAGAAAAAAACCCCAAATGATCAGCTGCATTAGAAAGCAGCTGACTGTGCCCCACATTTATTTAAAGGGCCTACATGTCCTCACAGCCAGAAGTTTTCCAAATCTCTGTTTTACTTCCATCTTGGAGTATCAGTCCTGCAGTCAAGTCACCAAGAACACATAAAGCTGGCATATATAAGACAGAAATGCAACTGCCATAACATATAGAACTTTATTTGTTTAAAAGTAACCTTCACAAGTTGTTGTATGCCTATGAAAGTCCATTTTCATTTTCATCTCCATATTACCATGGCATGAGTCTGCTAAAACCAAACACTTGATAACTGTACTCAAAGTCAGAACTCTTTTTTCAGCCAGTGCATTTTTCTGGATCTAGTCACTTTTCAGACAGCTAAATGGACACACAGAATACTACACGATAATCCTCATCCCATTTAACTTCTGTGTTTGTACTTACTGACAGCTGCAGTCCCGCATGCAATTTTTGGTGAGTGACTGTAAAAGTCTCTTTGTTGCCTCCCTAACACTGTCCAAATTCCTGAAATATTTAAAGTCTGGCCATTACCTCCTAATCGTTCAAAGCTGCCTTGTGAAAAGGCCAGCTCAAAGGAAGAAGGGTGTCTGCCTTGCTGCAGAGCTTCCCAGAGGTGTAGCAGTATGACCTATTTGAATGAAGAATGCAGAAGACAAAAGCAAACAAACAGCATGATGTGGCAGGCTCAGATGCACCCAGGTTTTCTCTGCTGCTTGTTCTGCCCCCTTCACACTGAAAAGTTGTTTATCTTGTTTCCCTCTTGCTGGTTGTGGGCAATTAACTCTTTAGCTTCTGGGCCAGGCACTACCATATCCCACCTGAAGTACCTCAACAGGACGCTAGACCTTGGCCATTGTGACTGCAGACCATCTCTGCCATGTACAGCTCCTCAAGAGTGCACATCTACACAACTCAACTGCACGACTACAGGCTTGAGCTGGCTGGCTGCTTTAGGGTCTTTCTGGTTTAAACTTACCCATGAAGGCTGAGGTAACACATTCACAAACATTTTTATGCCTTTTTGGGAAGCCTTTGTTTAGGTATATCTGCTTTAGATCTGTCCTGAACTGCCTCTGAATGCGCTGGACTTTCAGAGCAGCACTGGGGATTCACACGAGCCCCAGTGAGGGCTTCAGGAAAGCTGTAAAAAATAGGGTCTCCAATTCAGCTTGTCAGTTTCTCCAAAGTGTTGCAAGGCCAAGAGGTCCTTCCCAGTTAATCCACCTTCTGCTACTGAGCATCTCTCCTTCCATATATTGCTGGTACTTTTGTAATTGCTGATCGCTTGTGGGAGGGATTTCTATTTCTCCTCCAAGTTTCTTTTCCACCTCCACCTCTTCCACAGCTCTTTCCTTTAAGGCTAGTTATGGGAAAATTTCCTTCCCAGTCTTAATGTATTTCTTGATGAATTTTTAAGACATTTCAGGGACTCTGTTAATGAATATTGAGCTGTGTTTAATTGTCACTCTTCCTCCCATTTGCAGTCAGTTTTGTGCACAAATCCATTTCCTTCATCTAATGAGCAGCTCCTGATAGACAGGAGACTTTTATTATGGACATGTGATGTTCCTTGGCAGAACAGATACTGTCTACATGATGCCAGCTATCTTAATCACTTTCTTGTTTTCCCTGAATTTAGTGTGCCAGCAAGCCTGGATTTAAATGGTGATTTAAATTTAAACTTCTTTTGCTTCTGCCAAAGCTCTCAAGGTGTCCTCAAAATTAGGAAACACACATTTTTCTTGGAATGGGAGTTTTATTGAATAGAGCCACTCTGAAGACGTTACATCCTTAAAGCTGGTGAGACTTGAGAGACATGCACCACTGCAATTTATATCAAAGATTTTCAGTTTTGGGCAATGGCCTCCTGGATCCAGAGAGGTTTTCACTGTCTTTCCTTTTTGAGGCTGGGGTTGGTGAATGGTAGCTGCACCCTCCTCAGGAAAAGTTATCCCTTTATATATTAAGTCAGCCTCCACCAGTCACTCCTGATTTCCTATCTAGCTCCTTGTAACAAAATGCACACTTCAAAAGACAGCTGTACTACATGGTCTTTGGTTTGCTCTTGCCTACCAAAACCTAAAAGTCTTCTCACAGGTTTGACAGAATTGTTGCTAATTAAAGTTAAAAACCATCTTATTTGCCTCTGCATATCTCCTGCCTTTGTTATGACCCTTCCAATGGCTCTAGCTGGATCTGCCTGTCTCCATGTTGCTTCCTTTCTGAACAAAGAGCAGGGTAGAAAGCTTTTCTCTTACGATCATGTGGACACTGCTCCCAGCAGCAAGGGTTTTGCTTTGCTTCCATGTTCTTCCACACTTAACCAAATCCATTCCATCTCTGCCACCATATGTGACATGAAGAGTTTCAACGTGTAATGAAAGAGAATCTGCTTAATAACACAGAGCTCTTTTCAAAAATGCAGCTCTATTATTTCAAACAGAACTGAAATGAAAACACAAACAGCACAGCCGGACAACTTCAGCAGCACCTATTCCCTTTCTTAGTCACTGCTCCAGAAATACATTGTTTTGCTCTCTCTTATAAGCCTTTTCAGCTGATCAAGAAAAGGAATACCTGGTGCCCAAGCTAGGTATTGCTAATATATCCTAATTGCCTCTTCACATGACAGAACAACATAGCTGCAGTTCACTCTCTCACAAGCCACATGCCTGTAGGAAATGGCACAGGCATTCTTGAAGAAAAACACAGCAATTCGAGCCCATCTTGTGTGCCCATCTTCTGAAGTCTGTCAAAGAAGATCTTTTGGAGTATCACAATTTGCCCATGTATTTTGTTTTTCAAATTCTCTTCCCTTGTCTTCCACTTTGTGAAATAGCTCCTCATTCCTTCTCCTAGGAGCTGCTGGTAACAAGCACATGAGCTTGAACCAACATCCCAGATTACACCACGCATTGCCTAAAAATCAAGGTTCAACATGGGCTCTATGCAGAATTTTGTGCCATGTTTCCAATTTATGGATGATAATAACAGAAAATCCATTCACCAACACCAAATGGATGGTCTTACAGGAAAAACTCCAGGTATCACTCATTAAATTTCTGATGCAATTAATAAACAGTGTAACAAAAGACAAGTGGTTTTCTTCCCTCCTCTGAATTTTACCATTAAAAGAAGAATACTTTTTTATGAGATATGATATTTAAAGATAGATCATGCTTATTTGGACTAGTTGCATGAGAAGCACGCCATCGACTGGAATTCACTTACTCATTTTTAATTTGCCAGCTCTTTTGAGACACTGAAAGAAAACAACATATTCAGGACAAATGCATTTTTCCTCTCCACAGTAACTTTCTTACATTTGACAGTTAGTCTTTCTGATAAGAGCAGTCACTTCTGCCGCTTGTCCAGACAACAAATACTCCTGGAAATTTCCTAAAGATTCCTCAAATGTGTTTTATCTGTTAACTTACAAGAAAGCAAAACCAAACCATACCTTTTTTTTCTATCAAAACAGGAGTAAAACCAATCGGGTCTTATTTCCATAGGTATTTTCATTTGAAGTGGCAGACAGCCGACAGTCTAAATTAGTTGGATTAATTTAGAAAATTATATTATTTAATTACCTTGTGTCAGGTTTTAGGTTTTCCACAGTAGAATGGGTTTGATTTGTAGTGATTATTGATTTCTCCTTTTCACCATCACTTCCTCCATTTTCAGTTGACACAACCTCATACTCTGGAAAATTACAGTAAAGAAAAATTTGATTAAGTAACATCTCTTGAGTGTCTTGGTACAACCAGATAGTGAATGAGTAAGCAATTTTACAGGAATCCAACCTTTCTGCCTTTTGCCAGCCTGCAGTCAATACATGATTAGACTTTTTAATTCACTCAAGTTGGAAAAGAAAATGCAGGAAATGAATGAGCATGCAAATATGTGCATGCCCACACAGACACACACCAAGAACTACTGAGTCCATGCAGTGTCTGCTTGTTACTCAGTGCACAAGGCAACAAACTGCACTACACTTCTGTGGCAACACAACAGGAGCAAAGCACGAGCAATATGGTCTTGGTTCCTGACACTTGCAGTTTTTAGGAAAACAAGGAGGTGAGTTTGATCACTGTTGTAGTTGTTATTTGTCGGACCTTTGCAGTACGTTTTGTTTTTTTGGGCATACCCAACGAAATCCCTTGTACATAATTAAAGTCAAGCAAAGTAACCATTCAAAAACCAAAATGATGCAACAGATTACGTTTTCTGTTTCCATCTTTCTATCTGAAACAGTGCATTTATTAAAAAAAAAAAGAGATGTGATGCCAAAATAAGATGATTGGAAAAACATGCATAAACTACAAAAATAGAGATGACAGAAAAATTGATTTAAGCCTGTCTAAACAAGTAATGTCATACTGGTGCCAATATGAAGCAATCACTGTTTTCAGAAAACAGGATTCAATGCCTTCTTTTGAATTCAGAATTGATTTTGATGAGTCATTAACTGAGTTGTTAGCTAACTTCCACATTCAGTTTTTGTCAGCTAGTGTCCAGAAGACGACAGAAGAATTAGGAATGGCCATCTTGCATGTTTACCTGTCTGGGTGCTTAGTCCTGCATGACTCACATGCATTTATTCTCAATACAAACACTTTCCTTTGGAAATGAAGAAAACCAGATTCTTCTAACAGTTTATTGAGAGGTTTATTGACCCTTTTGCAGTGGGTACTGCAAGTATTATGCTGGCATGGATGTAACCTTTGATTGTGTCTGGCCCACTGTTAAACAACATCCTCAGGTCACGAAAGTTGTCTACACTATGTGTGTGCATCTATATATAGTGTTGTGTTGTTGGAACTTCTTGACTGGATCTTGCCAGATCCTGTACACAGAGAATCCAGAAAATTGGAGAAGATACGGAGTCATACTTAAGTATCATTTTGTGTCATCACTGACACCACTGATTCTAGTTGTGTAAATCTTGTTATAATCTAGTAGCATTTTCTTATCCAGACTGGAGCTGACAGTAGCACAAAATAAGAGCACTGGGCTCCTTTAATCCCTGGAGATTAAAGTAATTTTAAATGGCAAAAAACTACTGTGAAAGTAAATTAAGCTGGGAATACTGTATTATCACACAATGGAGGAAAGAAATTCAAACCAACCAGTAACAGTGTCATTGTCTGGTTTTTCCCAGTCCAATATGACAAATGTTGGACAGCCCTCTACAGTCACCACCGTGAGGTTGGTTGGAGGATTTTGTGGAGGACGAGTGGGTTCTTCCTTGCTGCCAGCTTCTTCTTGAGGGAAATGTTCAAGAGAGCTTGTGATGGAGCAAGGCACATCATCATCTTTCTTCATGTACTTGACATGGGGGGCTAAGAACAATAGGAAAGAGCTGTTACTCAATACTTTTTTTACAAAATGGCAGTGCCATTTCACCTGGTGCACAACATCCATCCCAGGACACCAAGCAAAAATCTGCACAAGTCAAACACAAAACTTTCAGAATAAACCCCATCTGTTCAACATTAAGCTGCTTGTTCTCATTTTTGTTTGTTTGTTTTGGGTTTTGTTTATGTTTTTGTTGTTGTTTTTGGTTTTTTGCTTACTTTTAAATTTTTACTTATTGTTGTTAGACCTGGAATCTGCACTGCCTTCACCCCCTTCCCACTGGCACCACTGAGGAAATGACACTCTGAAGGTATTAGCAGGTGATACACACTGTTTGAAATAATCTGTCACAAAATAGGAAAATCAACTTTGTTTCTTCTATAGTAAAATGACACTATAATTCCACTTGCAGCTTTTGAGAGATATGCTAATACAAAGACATCATATACACTTCATTTCACCAGAAGGAGCAACAAGTTTAGTCCAGAAAGTAAAAGTAAAATTCAGTCAAGAGGATGCTGGTTTGTACTACAGCTCTTTCATCTGTCACTAAAGTGATACAGATTCAAATAAAATTTTGGCCTTTGAATAACCAAATAAGATAATTTTTATGCAAGATAGGTCAGACTTCATATGCTCCCTGAAATAAAATGAATAACCTACCTTGGTACCTTGGTTTGCCTGAAGAATCTGTTTCTGATGTAGGACTTGAGCTGAAGACAGTTGCATCAACTGTAGGAAACACAGTTATAATATAATTTGCGATAAATACAAAATTTCAGTATTAGAACTGCAGCATTTCACAGTTCCTTTGGCATTTTAAGTCATGATAAGAATAGATAAATAGTAGACCTCTGCTGCCAGATCTGTCTCTTCATTTTAGGGACCCCATTTTTTCTGTGATGCTGCGTAAACCCTGTTCTTACCTGCTAGTACTGCCAGCCATAATGAAAATGACAGATTTCATGACTGCTGCTGGATTCAGTTCATGCAATATATGTAAAATAGTTTTTAGACCTTTTAAAAAGGATCTTCTTGCACTGTACTGGCTGTTTAGCTTGGAGCTTTTTTATGTTCCTAGGATATACAGAACTATTACTTTGGCACAGTAACTTCTCTAAAAATAACAACAAGGAAATAAAAAATTCTGTCTCCAGAGTGAACAGCTTCCACAAAATTTGAAGGAAATTGAAAGCAAATACACTGGTGAACAGAAATGTGCTAAAGCAGTCAGATTTCATGATATAATGTTGTATTAATTAGCCACTACACCAAACATAATGCAAATACTACAGTGGACCTCAACAGGTAAAAACACAATACATTCCCAACAAGCATTTATAAATGAATCTAGCATCCGGCTTGCTTTACTGGGCACTAAGGGCCACAGTGATTTCACGACCACTGTAAGGAGACAAGAATTAAAGTATTACTGTAAATCCAGGAAAATGAGAAACAGCAACATTCATGAGAATATACCAAGAACTGCACATTTGGGCTCAAAAATTCTAAGCGCATCCTCCTCCAATCCCGTTACTGTATGCCACCTTGAAAAGACTTAGCTCTGAATTTGTAATTAACTCCCAGTTTTATAAAGGGCAAATGACCCACTGGCTGCTCTGATTGCCCTACAACAATTTTTTCTGTTTAAATGGTGGCAGTTTGATCAAGTCAGTAGGAGGATATCACATCTGTGATGAGCACTGTCAGTCACTGACAAATAATACTGTGAATTTATGTCCTGGGAAAATCGAAACGTTCAGGAAAAGACGTGCCTTATCTACTCTTTGCACAGCTTTAAATTGCCACTGAATAGTATCAAAAGCCTACTGCGCATGTATGGATTTCCAGGAAGATGTCATGTTCCCAGGTACCTAGACGTGTAACAGAAGGGAGCTAGATGATCTCAGTCAAATCAGGAAGGTTACTAAGGGGCATAAAAGATACCAGAATCACCCCAGCTAGAATACTTTTTATGTTAAATATACCATGCATCAATAAATTTCAGGGAAGGGAAACAAAAGAAAAATGGAAACCTTAATGTTAATTAAAAAAAAAAAAAAGAAAAAAAAGAAAAAAAAGAAAAAAGAAGAAACCAGAACTGTTTGTAAAAGGCTCACCATAATACTCTGGAGTTGCAAAAGCTGTCGGTGTCTTATATAATGTTCCTGTCCTCACAGGCGGTGTTGGTCCAGCAGGCTTAGCTAAAGTGACAGATGGAGGCACTTGTAGCAACAAGATATTCAGTATTTCAAGGAGTCAAACAGCTTTCTGATTTTCTAAGAGAACTCGGATTTGTGGCCACTGCTTCATGCAACAAGTATTTTCATTTAAACCATGGTAATCCCTCAGTTGGATTTAGGAAAGCTCTGAATTGTGCTAGTTGCAGTAACCTAATCCTGAAACCCAGTAATAAAATTCTTTGCTACTTTGAGGTTGTCTTGGAAGACTTTAGTCAGCTAGAATATAACCTGGTTTAATGCACAGAACCATCCTGCACAGACTGGTAAAAGGATGCAAAATGACCAGCATTGACATTGCTGTTCCTTAAAGAAGGATCACATTTCTTCATGAGTTGCAAGGCACAATAGCTGAAGTCAGCAACTGAAACTTGGATTCTTCCCTCAAATACAGGTAAGATTCATTTCTGCTCCCAATACAACTCATACATTAACAAGGGTGGGGACAGAACATTTATAGTGATAAATACCAAGTCCTTAATTGTGGTCTGCATTAACAGTTTAACCACAGAACAGTACTGGAGCTTCCACTAAATGAAATTAAGATACACTTCAAATGAAAGCAAGGAAAATGCAGCCAAGTTCAGCATTTTCAACATTTATAGCACTATATGATTCAAGGAAAAAAGTTTTCTTTCTGAACTCATTTCTGTAGTAGGTTCCACAAGTCTGGACAGAAACTGACTGATAGAGGCAATATTATCTCCTATAATTAAGTAGATATTTTTAAAAATTATTTTAGATTATGTGACATTGCTTTTACTCTTCATCTGTTACCACCTAATAAAGAAAACAGGTTTCTAAGAGGCAAACAATCCATGGTAAAGGTTGCCTTGATTTCTTTCAAAATAGCTGTATAAGACAAGAATTAAATTCACAAAACATACAGATACTCCCAGATAACCATAACATGACAGTGAAATCTCAACCCTGAAGACTCAAGGACTAGGTAATGTAGTTACCTCCCCTTTATATATGACTCAGAACATGGCCACTGAAGGCAGAACACTGGCAAGCCAAATTTAAGACAACAAAAATCTGTACTTTCCACTAATTTTCTTAATTAAGTGGAAATTTGAAAGATTCTCACTAGAGATCAGTTTCCCAAAGCTTCTGGAACTCTCATTTCCTTTTTTCTTTTTTTTCCCCCCCATTCAGGAGACTTTTAATGTCTGCATAGAAACCTTTCCATAATATCCACTGTATGAATTAGAAAGATGCAAGTAAAGAATAATCACAGTGTTAATGAGAAAGAGGACAGAATTCTAACAGGGAAAATCCAAGAAGAACATTGAGGCAAATTTTTCCTGTTAGTACAGTGGAACTGTCTCTCCAGGGAACCAGAAGAAACAAAATTATAGTGTTTAAAACCAAGCTGGATAAAACAGTAGGAAACACAGAAGAAGGAAAATCTTCTACTGGCCCCACAAGGAAGAACCAGATCATTTAACCGATTTATTCCATCTTGAAAGCCTAGGAAGGTATGGTAACTGCTGACTAACACATAACCTGGCCTCTACTGTAAGGAAAAAGGGTGAAATTTCAAAACACTGGTAAATTAATTAGACATTTACTGGAGAAAATTAGTATAGGTCCCAATACAAGCAAAAGAAAATATAATCAGTCTAAGACTGATGATGTCTTCTGTTTTGTTGGAACTATTACTAAGGAAACACCACCCATCAATGACAAGTACAGACACAGCATCTCAATCTTGGCTCGGCTGATGAGTAAATACATAGCTTGTCTCATCCAGCTTGGAGATTCTTGCTATTCATCTGCTGCACAAAATATTAATGAATTGTTTAGGTCTTTAGCGCCTTAACAGCACACAAAGTCCCAAATGAAATAAACCAAAAAAAACCACAACAGGAAATACAGTAGAGCCAAGACCTGTATATTTCCAAGGAACTACAGAGAGCAATATGAAGAGGAAAGGAGTTGTCATGATGCTAAGCTTAAAGAGATGATAATTTCTGACTACCTGGAATAATGTTACCTTAAGGATTCTTATATAGAATTCACTGACAAAACATCCATGTAGATACTGAATATCTGCTTCAGGATAAAATTAAAATAAAATAGGAATATCACAGATCAAAGAAATCTATGCTATAGAATTCTCCTATACCCTCCTATACACTATTATCTCACACACAATAAAATATTTATGCTGAAAAGGCTGAGATACCTGGACTCCCTGGTTTACCAGTCACGGTGTTTGGAGGCAGAGGTTTTCTTCTCATTTGTGTAGGCTTGGCAGGAGGTATAGGAGGGTGCTGAGGGCGAGGCGGTCTCGTCACTGAATGACATTATATTACAGCATTATTAATTATTTAACCTCAAATTCCATAAAATCAGAAACGTACTAGAAGTTACATTCTGACTTCTCAAGCAATGTTTCACGTCTGATTTAATATCAAAAGTGGAGAGGTGAGATTAGGAGCTGATCAGAGTTGTATTTTCAGCCTTAAATTCTCTGAGAAGTGTGTGCCATGAAGTTTTAAACTGAGTTTACACTGAAAAAATGTAGCTCCTTTGGGACTTTGTACAAGTGTTTCAGTGATTCACTTTCTGTGTAGTTACTCATTTCTGCCAACAGTGATTTTTTGGTGTTCAGATGGGTATATTTTCACACAATAAACACCACCTCAATGTGCTAGGAAACATTTTTACAAAATTTCTGACCTCTTTTACCTTCTGACTAACACAACTGGCCACCCTCAGCTTGAAGCAAAACACATAAGAAAATGAAATCATCCTTAGAAACACTTTATTCTATGCCATTCAAAACTGAAAAAAGTTACTGTCACCTCATATGCTGACATGGCTGAAGACAATTACTGTGCTAGAAATTTTTGAAGAACCCAATTTGGTTATTTCAGTGTGCAGTTCCAGCTGGAATCCATTAAATTTATCTGATAATGTCCTTTGACAGTGAGGTCTAAAAGGAAAACCTAAGCCCCTTAATTCATACTTACAAATCATTTTACTGTATTTTCCAGACAATTATGAAGGATTTTATTATGCAAAGGAAAGGCAAAGGAAAAGATTTTTGTTCCACTATTCACCTTTGCCCTTCTTTCCTTAAGAAAATCCAGGAGATATGTGCAACACATTTATGAAACAAAAGACTTTTTGTACCTAAATGGAGAAAATCCTCAAGAGTAATACAATTCTTATAACCCTGCCAATGTCAACAACTATGCAAGTTGCCTGATACTGAATTACTGGCTCCATAAGGTACCTCAGGTTCTGTGTATCAGACCTTATTTTACCCTATAAATAGAGAGCTTGTGGGCGAGAAGGGAGCAGATCCAAAGATTCATTGAGGAGAGCTTTTTTAGAAATGCTTACAATACACAAAGAGGACTATCTCCATCTCTCTCTTCCCTGTTCCTTTTTGGACTCTTGCAGTCACTTACAAAACAGTTGTTTGTTTGGTTTTTTTTAATCCCTCAGATCAAGATGGCAAATAATGCTCTACCTAACTCAGGAAGATGCAGTGGTTTTGAAAATAGTATTTTTAGGCTTCATATTCATTCTTAATCTCCAGATGGAGATCAAATAATACGCCTAAGGCCTGAAAAAGTACAATAAATTTTTGTATATATAACTCATCATACCCTAGATACTACTATATGGCAGTATTCATCATTACTTTTCCCCCTGCCATAATTAGAGAATGGGATTGTCCAAGATATTTATGAGGTAAAAATGTGCAAGTACTGACTTGCCAGTGGTTTCTATCATATTTTCTGAACAGCACAACTACAACAGTTACAGACAAACTAAAACATCACATTTGGTGTACTGGGTCACAATTGAATCTAATGTACTGTACTCTGGAAAAACAAGAATTCCTACTTTTCCCTTCTGCTACTTCCCACAATGATTCGTTGATGATGCTACCAAACTCCTAAGTGTGGAGACTGAACTTGTAAACCAGGATGCACAATAGAATTTAGGGATTTCGTGATAGTGCAGATTCTTGTGAGGGCAACACCATGGTGAAATATTTGGATTTAATTAATCTCAAGGCTTCTTTATGGACTGGGAGTCTATTTCCTTAACTCAGTCACTCTTGATGAAAGAGAAGGATGAGCAGCCTCTTAGGGCAGACATCTTTACTGGTGACACAGTGGGAATGAGGGCACCCTCAATAGTTCTGTGGATGACACCAAGCTGGTCCTGCAGCGGACACACTGGAGGGAAGGGATCCCATCCAGACAGCCCTGGCAGGTCGAGCAGTGGGCCAATGCAAACCTCCTAAAGTCCATCATGGCCAAGTGCAAGGTCCCGCATCTGGGTCGGGGCAATCACCAGTCTCAGCTCTGGCCAGATGAGAGACAGATTGGAAATAGTCCCGCCCTGCAGAGATGGACTTGAGGATACTGGTGGGTGAAAAACTAGAGACAAGTCAGCAACGTGGGCTCACAGCCCAGGAAGCCATATGTATCCTGGGCTGCACCAAAAGAAGCGTGGTCAGCAGGTCAAGAGAGGTGATTCTACTTGTCTGCTCTCACGAGGCCCCACCTGGAGTGCTGCATCCAGCTCTGGTCTCCAGTACAACAACATGGGCCTGCTAGAGCAAGGCCATGGAAGGGCCACAAAAACCATCAGAAGGCTGGAGCTCTTCTCCTATAGAAAAAAACTCTGAGAGAGTTGGGGTTGTTTAATGTGAAGAGAAGGCTCCAGAAAGACTTTAGTGCAAACTTCAGTACTTAAAGTGGGCTTGTGAGAGAAATGGAGAAAGGGTTTTTAACAGGGCCTGTAGTGGTAGGACAAGGAGAAACAGTTTTAAATTCTTTAAAGGGTAGATTTATATTAGGTAACAATATAAACTGGAAGAGAGTTGGTTTAGATTAGATATTAGGAAGAAATTCTTTGCTGTGAGTGTGGTGAGGCCCTGGTACAGGTTGTCCAGGGAAATTTTGTATGCCCCATCCCTGGCACTGTTCAAGGCTAGGTTGGATGGGGCTTGGACAAACCTGGTCTGGTGGAAGGTCCCCCTGCCAAGGCAGATGGGGTGGAAATGTCTGATCTTTAAAGGCTCCTTCTAACCCAAACCATTCTGTGATTCCATGAATTTTGATATACATGTTAAGGCCTCCTGAAGAGAGCTGTGATTGCAGTTATACACGAAAATTATGAAACAGTAGTAGCTGATTTCACAACCATACCCAAATGCCTCTTATAACTACAGTTCAAGGTATTGGCTCAGCTCAAAGCTCTAAAAGATTAACTTTAGACATCCAATGTCATAAAATGAGTAAAAGTCGATATCAATATCCCTTCAAATCTATGTGCATAAAAACACTTCAAGTCTCTGCAAATCACAAGCTGGATTTAGTTAAGGAAACACCACTGCCTGACATTCAGTAACAAAAATTGCAGAGCATCACCCTTGTTTTCAGCTTACAGTTTGTCTTCAGCTGCTACTAATAGTATATCACACTAGACTTAATCATTTCAAAGTACAGTGGTCAGACTGAAAAAACTTGAAAATGGTGAAACATCAGAACCTGGCTGTCAAGATAGGCTCTTATCTTTGTAGAGGAAAATTAGGTGCAAAGGAAATTCAACAGGGATCAGGAAAAACCCAGCAGTTTATAAGTTAGTGTTTTAAAATCCAGCAACATGTTCTCAAAGGAGAAGCTACCTAAAAAGAACAGCTGCAGCTGAGTAGTAAATCCAAGAGCAAAACAAAAAGATTTTATTTTCAGTCAATTTCTATGTCAGAGAAAAAGACAGCTAAAGCAAATTCTGTGCTTGGTTATGCTTAAGAAACAAAGAAATTCTTTACACATCAGGGGATCTGTTGTATGTATGTTTGTGTAAAAAAAAATATATATATATATGGCATACACATTCTAAACTAAAACTTCCCAGTTGAAACAAAATTTCTGAGGAGCTGACTAAAAAAACATGAAATACAAAAAGCCTATTTTAAAGTTCAGTTTGTGGAAGCCATTTTAAATATTTTGATTGTTTTGAAAATATGTGTCTTGGTTTGAGACAAATTGGGAGGAACGTCTGAAATGAACATCCTCTGATAGGTTTCAGCTGCCCCTCCCACACAGGTTCGGAAAGAAATTTTTCTCGGAGGAAAGTGAAAAAAACCCCTATTTATTTAACAAGCAGGGTGCACACAGGCACCAAAAGAGACAAAAGTCACCCCAAGACAATATGATTGCAACACTTGCCAGAAAAGTAAACCTTACAACTATTGTATTACATATATAAAATACCTGTAACCTGATTTACTCCACATTGTTATTTTCCTTCAAGTCTAATGCTCTAATTTTCCCAACAATCCCAATATTCAACAAAACTTCCTCATACATGGGAGTACAAGTTGCTTATGCTTTTACCTTATTCACCTTTGCTGTGTGGAAACTATTAGCATGAAAAAAATCAGTGCTTACAGTATTGTGGCTGTTGGATCTTGAGGATACAACTATGGTGGTGATAATTTCTGCCATATGTCGTGACTAAGCATATGTAACTGACTAAGTAGTGGCCATGAAACACTCTTATTTTTATCTCTTTTAGTAGCATCTTGAAGCCATGAGAATATGTATTGATGAAGATGATTCAGAATTTTTTTTTCTTCTCAGTGAAGGTGCTTTGTGTGCAAAAAAGACAGCGTTTTAATTTTAATAGCAACTGTTAAAAATCGCTTTACGTCTACTTTTATTAACCTTACCAGAAATTGGTTTTTGCCAGGTATCAACATATTCCGGAGGTCTTTTGACATCCGTGTCAATTGGTCTGGCAGTATGCTCAGGTGCATAAAGGTCATCTGTGAAAAAAGGAAATGAAATAAGTATCTACAGTGTGGCACCAAGTCATGGAACACCTGCATATTGCATATGTTCAAACTCCAGTTGACATGATGTGCAAAACCCGCATGTGTGGCCCACCTCTGTTTTTACTGATAACTTAGTGATACCCGTTATCTTCTTAGTCAGGTAAGTAGAAAGTGAACTGGCTCTACAAAGTCAGCAGTTTAATTTTAAACATTCCTCGAGTAAAGTATATTTGGAAAGAGAAAACTAATAAGATGAAGAGGTAACAGATGAGTTAAATCATGTGGAAAAATGAGTAGAGAGAACATGCTAGTTTTTCAGTGTAGAGAATAAAATGTCCACTGATTCTTGCAAAGGGCAAAGTTCTCCTTCTCCTCATGGTAAGATCTCTGGTCATCCTCCATAATAAATGGTTAGAGCAATTCTGGACCAAATATATTCACCATATTTGGAGTACAGGAGACAAAGTATACACAATATTCAGTTTGTATATAAGAGAAAGTCCTACTTAAAAGTTACATAAACACACTTTTAAAAATGTAAGTGGCATTAAGAAGATCAACACAACTCCTGGTACAGAACAACTGTTTCACATGCTGGTATTTATAGGACAGCCAGACTGTTAAATTAATATGCTTTCTCTACACAAAGTAAGTACATCTGCTTTATAAAAACTGTATATATAGTAAAGCAAGAAGATGCATTGCAACTTCATCATGTTTGTGGGAAAAAACCCCACACACCCTTGCTCATGATGTAAGGCAAAAACTCCTAAAATTTGATATATTAAAAAAAATCCCTCAATATTAATTTAATTATCAAATTTCAACCCTATTCCAACATTATCTAATCACTTCAGCTAAAGATTTCATAGGTTTATAATCTGGTTCTCAATTTGTTTTGACATTTCACTAGTATTTTGATGGTATGAAGCAGATAATTTTTCAATTACTTTACTATTTGACCATTCTTGTTGCATGTTCCTTACAAATCCACAGCCCATACATGACAAAAAATTTACTGAAGATTAAAGTAATGAGACTTGCAGTAAGCTGGGAACAGGATGCAGATGACCTGGTCCATGTGTCTAAAATATCTGAACACATCATATGGTTTTATGTAACTGCAATTTGTCTTCAGGTAAGCAAAACAATTAATTAGATCTTCAGATATATAAAGCACCAGAGTGATAATCAATGCCTCATGTGAGTGATGTTCAAGGAAGAAAAGGCATGAGAAGACCAGCACCAGCTTTAAAAAAAATAATCTCGTACATCATGAGTTATAGTCAGAGCATGTTTAGTTTCTCAGTTCACCTTTCAGTGAATATATCAACAAAATGTTGACTAATTGACTAATTCACATCGACACCTTGACTAATTCACACTAAATCACCCAAGTATGTATGACAAATCTAAATAAGTTTTGCATGTTACAGTGTCTACTGAAAAAACTATCTCTATCCTGCTCCTTAGAATCTAAGCTAGAATCACAATATTTTCTGAGTTATATCAGCTAAGAATGAACAAAATATTGTGTATGTTCTAGATGGAAGAAGTAATATTTTTCTTTTCAGAAACGTGAACTGCTGTTCTGCCATTAGTAAAGTAGTAATGAAAAATAAGGAAAAGTGTCAAGCTACAATACTTTCGTGTTGAAAAAGTCTCCTATTTTTAGTATTTCAATACACTTCAGAGTTACATAAAAGTTTGTGTTTTCACACAAGATACCTGCACAACCAAAGTTTGCTGTATTTGTCACAGCATTTGCCTTATCCTACCTAATGTAACTTGCTTATTAAAAGCACTTATCACATTCATCCAAACTTTTAACAGAATTGAGAATAGACCTACTACTTGCATATATCTTTGTGTCTTCTTTTAATTCTATATTTTTTCCTGGAAACATGCATGGCGTCTGGAACCTGTTTAAACTAAACTCTGTGTCTTTAATAGGAGGAATACTATTAGAAGCGTGGATCATTTTAAGGGAAGTAATGGAAAAATTGCCTTTGATAAAATAAACTGAAATACCTTTATACTTGAGTTCCTTTGGAACTTGGCTATATACACACAGTTTAAAAAATGAAAATAAAATAGAACACAAAGTTAATGGCCATTCTAATGAAAAATCATGTATGCCTCCCTTTCACAAGAGAAATGGAAAAGTTGCTCAAAGTTTGTTTGCTGACATTTGTCAGGAAGCTCAGTAGATCAGGAGCAGTATTTAAACAGTTAGGATTAAATTAAAAAACAACTTACAAACAGTAAGGTAAGTTACATACACTAACATGAAAAGCCACCAGAATAAAATGGTATTCTAGAGAAAATGGCTAAAACCCTAAAATGTCAAAACCCTAAAAGGAATGCTAGTCATGAGGAAGCAATCCTTGCCTCTTTTCCCCAGTCAAGTTTACCACCTGGCACTACAGCTGACCAGGAGACTGAAAAGCCTGCCAGGAAACCAGCCAAAACCCTGTGTGCTGGTGCTGGAAAAAACAAATTCCACTGCTTGTTATCTGGGCTCTGCAGCTGCCAAGCACTCTCTGCATGGGGTGAAACGTCTTTGCACTGAGGCTAACGAGCCCAGTCAGGAAGAAGAAATGGAGTACATTCAACAGCAGTGCCAGTCCAGAAAAGAATTAAAAGATCCAAACTGGTGTTCAAACAACGGAATATCCAAGAATAAGTGATGTAATGTCTAAAGGTAGGTCTGAAAATGTATTGTTACACATATAACATATTCAAAACAGCCCAGTTAAGAATTCTGATCATCTTAGATCAGAAGTTCAGGATTTTGATAAGCTAACCACAGAAAACACTGAAAAAGGAACTTTTCTTGTCTTTACTCAGCTGGTAAGATTTGGG
Source organism: Struthidea cinerea (assembly GCA_013397865.1). Lineage (NCBI taxonomy): Eukaryota > Metazoa > Chordata > Aves > Passeriformes > Corcoracidae > Struthidea > Struthidea cinerea. The sequence continues at coordinate 1,902,973 of VZTI01002188.1, read as the reverse complement.
GTTCCAGGTCATAGAATTCTCTTTCCTAAGTCTCTTGCAGACTTAGGAATTCTTGTGCAATAGGTATTTAATTGCACATTGCTTGGGACAGATACAGAAGATTTCTTTAATTGATTACCTGAACTCCTTCTTGTGCAAATTTATTTTTGTGGGCACAGTCAGCCTTGTGTCTCAGACACTGCCACAATACTGTGATGTACTTGCCTTGCAGAAGACTTGGGAATTCACTTACTGATCATCGAGAAAAGTACAGACTGAAAAGTTGTGAAAAGCTGCAGTCTCCTCTCAAGATGTCACAAATGTACGAAATTCACTGGTGATTTCTCTTACACTTCTCAGAAACGTATCAATGAGCTGTTTTGGCAGTGGGGTTGGAGGTACAAAGAAGTGGGCAGGAGATAACAAAGGCCAGATCCTCTTTAGTACTTGGGATACCAAGTTTGACTTAGAGCCCACTTGGCAGGACACAAGATTTAGCTAACAGACTACAGGATGTTTCTTTAACTTAGAGAAAAAAATAATTAAGTAACTTGGCAATGGAAACCACTACTGGAAGTATAATTTTTCAGACCAATTCTAAAAGAAGTATTTATTTACCAGCGAGTACACACAGCACACACAGTAAATAGTAGTTTTGTGGTGACTTTTGACACCATTTACCACAATGAAGATCTAGTTCCTCCTGGCAACAGGCACTACTATAAAGACATGGAAATAATAACAAATGGTGGGCACAACAAGAGTGGCACTTACAATAAGACTGCTTGAAACAATACTTTAATAACCTAAACCAGCATTAAGCACAAAAAATTGCATGCAACAATTTACTACTATTATGTTTATACTACTGATTTACTTAGCATGTATTCATTTTTCCTGGTGTTTTTTATAACCTACCAATACCTCTGCCAAGGTTATGAGTATAGGGCAGAAGAGAAAAGCTCAATGTACCATGTAATGTAATTGTGTGTTCGTGCATAATTTCATAATGTGATCACTCGTGGAGACCTGTGTGTGTTCTCCTATTCCAGTAACCAGACGTTAGACAGCACACTTATAAGGTGATTTCCAACACAAGTGAACAACAAAACTTTTTGACCCATAACTACTGAAATTGGGCATTTAATGCTATAACTGGCTCTGATGTCCTGGAATTTGATGGCCTCATTTAATTTACCAGAAGGACTATGAAATGTCAAAGAACACATGCCTCTAGTGAAGGTGTTCACTCTGTATGTAATACAGAAATGTATGTCATGTTCCAAATAGGTTAAATTTAATTCACTTTAAATATACAACCATCTCTTCTGGGCTTTTACTGTTCTAACAACATGGTGGGCTTGTGAAAATGTACAGGAATGAGTAGCTCAAAACATTCTATGATCTGCAGCAGGTATTAAATTGCCAAAGATACAAGAAAGAAACATTACACAGGCAAAACCATTTAGAATAGATGGAATATCACTCAGGCTATCCTAATCTAGCTAGCACAGAAATAGGAGCAGGTCCCAGCAGTAATATGGGACAGGAACACTTTTAGCAGGTGATCAGCCAAAAGTTTGCCTTGAATATGTACATTATTTCTTTATTTATATTATTTATTATTTTAAACTTGAATTGTTGATGAAGAATCCCAAAATTATATATTTCGTTAACAGATGGCTGTATTAAAAAAAAATCCCCAACAGTCTTTGTATTGATGTAATAAATTAATGCTTTGTGAAATAAAAGAATATGGATTCATTATGAATTAGCACTGAAAATATTGTGTTGATTGGATGGAAAAATCAGGTACAACTGAAAAAGGAACAATTATTTTCCCTCCAATCAAACCTGTACTTTTAATAAGTCTTTGTGGTTAGGGATGTTTGTTATCTACGTGCATATGGATATACAAATTCAAGACCCTCATCTGTCATCCACCAACATGGAATTTTTTGGTGCTGAAGTACCCAAGCCTGAATACTGCACAGTCCAAATGATGCATAGTCTGAATGTGAGTAGGTCTGATGTGAACACACCCCATGCACAGAGAGTAACTAGCAACATTAAGGCTTCCCTAAGCCTCCTGACTTGGACTCAAACAACTGGGTGATCCTTTTCAACTAAGTGTTTTCCAGTAATTATTGTGGATCTAACATCTAGGAAACATTAGCAAACAGTAGCTACATAATAATCCATCTGTAAGTTTACTCAGACTGAGTGCCAATCTAATTTCATAATCACCCTCAGGAATTATATAACAAGATCAGTAGAAGCAATTACACATGGCACTCTGAGGAATTAAATTCTACAACAAAACACAATGAGATATTTTGCAGGGCTCAAGATGACTTGGGAAAGTCACATTCTGGTCTTTCATTGATAAATTAAAAAAAAACCCCAAACCCCAGAACTCTACCTGGTGTTGGCACAATCCACTTTGGCAGTCCAGGTGCTTTTGTTCTGGCTGGTGCTAGTGTGGTTTTACTAAAAACTGTGAGAGAGTTTCAAAAGAAAAAAGAAAAAAGGAAGAAAAAAGAAAAAAAGAAGAAAAAAGAAAAAAAGAAGAAAAAAGAAAAAAAGAAGAAAAAAGAAAAAAGAAAGAAGTTCCATGAGAAGAATACCCAACAGACTTCTCTGTGATGCCAACAGTTCTACACCAGAGAAGAAAAAGTAACACCAGCTGTGATGACACACAGAGTTTTGGTTTCTTTTCCTTTTTTTTTTTTTTTTTTCCTGATTTGGAAAGGCTTTAACACTAGATTTATTAATTGATTGAAAAATACCCCCCTTTTTTTTTTCTTCCAGCAATACTTAAAATTCCACTAAGAACAGATGAAATTAATTAACTATTTAATCTCCTCCCCATCCCAGATTGAATAAACAATTATTACCAGGTCTGGTCTGTGATTTATCCGATGGCTTTGGTCTTGCAGAAGTGAGACGTGTTTTATGAGGTGCTAAAAGAAATAAGGTTCTGTTTCAGTGCTGTGTGTGAAAGAACACGGACAGTGCAGTGTGCTTTGCCAGACAAAAAGGTCCATGCACCAATGCGATACAGCAAAATGGACATATGAGAGTTCTATGAGTTCTAATCCAAAATGCATGTGGAAGATGCTAGTTTCTTTAGTGGCCAGATGACTCCATCATGCAGTCTGACCAGTTACATTCATATGTAGGTTTAGGAAAAAGATATAAAATATTTACAGCCAGTTACCCAACTGTATATGGATACAGAGTTAGCTCTGCAAGGTATCCATGGCCTTAAGACATTTAATTAGGTTCTGTAAAAAACAAACAAACAAAAAACCTCAAAATAAAACACCAAACTGAACCCCCCAAACCAAAGACTTAGATAAAACCATGAAACATTGAAATATTGCAGAGAAAACAACTGGGAGCATTCAATGCAGACACAGTGCAGGGCAGCTGAAGCACAGTGTCATCACCAAGGTGGAAATCAGAAGCCTTCAACCTTTTCTTATTGTTGCCTTTCACTTGCAAAATAATTTTGATAGTGTAGCTGTTATGGGATCTGTGAAACTCACACTGGAAGCTGAAAGCATAAGCAGTAGTCACTGTTATCTTGTGCCCAATCAGCAATGTCTGTAAACCAGTTTTTTAAAATAGAGCTGGATATTTGATATTCAAGTCTAATAAACATTTGACCCATAACACTTAATCCAGCCTCTCCGAAGCATCAGAGAAAATGCTTATGCAGGATAGAACACAGTAACCATTTTTGACATTTAGATTTGGGAAGTTTTACAGATTTAGATTTTGTAAGGAAAAAGTTGGAACTCAGTTACAACGATGTTTGCAACACTAAATATCTGAGTATCCAATACACAGCTCTAACGCTGTTTAAAAACTTAATATAATCTCTGGTATTTGAGGCAATAATGAGCAAACCCCATTTTCAGAGCAATAAACAAATGCTTGATAAGGGGGAAAAATAAATTTTCATATTATGTGTTTGAAATAGTTTTAAAGGTAATAATGAACATACCATTAAACACTAAACTACACTGATTTTCCTCAAGACCTACAGACTCTCAATACAACAACTTAAGAAAATCTTAAAAAATTACCTGTATTGTACCAAGGAATTTCAGTTGCTTGACCAATTTTGGGCCTGGGTGAAATGTGGTATGTTTCATTGGGAACTGAAAATGGAGATATTACTGCTTATCAAATGCAAATGATTTCATTTTAAACATAAGACATCACAGGTGGAAAGGAAATTCAAACTGTCTGTGCAGATCATAGACAAAAGAGTCAGTGCTAGAAATCTGGCTGAAAATCATGCTTTTATACAGGTAAAAGACATTTCAAAGTCTGGGAAGATACACATCATTAGTAAGTCAGACAAAATCAGAAAAGGTGATCAGGCAATGCCTTTTTACGTGACTCCTCAGCCTTGTACACGTAATACTTATTTCTATAAAGAATTGCATGAAGAAGAAAAATGTCTGGAAAATGAAAACCAGCAACATTTTGTACATGCACTGGACTGTAACTAACAAATGAACATGACAAAGATATATTAAGGTATTTCTGTTGATTAAAGGGTAGGTTTAGCCATATAGCAAAAGCAGAGAAAGTAAAGATGTATAAAAAATAAACTGACATAATATTCTCATTACCCAAACTTATTTTGGACCCATCAACAACATGAACTGTTACAAGGTTAATTGATCCCAGGTGTGTTGCCCTTGGAGCTAAAAAACATAAACCATTGTTCTGTGAGAAGGGAAATTAAAGAAGTTGGATTTCATGAAGGATCTGTCTCCATTGTTTCCTAAAAACCTATCTGCACATCTGCTAGGACAATTTTAACAGACATGAGACAGACACATTCTGATTATCTGGATGTATTTTCATGCTGACAAGCAGACAGTGCAACTATTCTGCTGGGCTCCCACTAACTTCAGAACACTTTTCCTAAACCTGGAGTTCTGACAGTCTTTGGTCTTTCTCATACTTGTTGTATTAACTTATGCTTCCCTAAAAAATTTCCAGAAATTTTTAGTAAAGTATTTATTTTTCAGTCCTCACTCGAATTTGAATTAATTAATTGAAAATTATATAAGTTACTGGATGAAAAGGACAGACTGGTAGGCAGAGGCACACCCCACATGTCTCTTTGTCTTTCAGAAATAAGGTTAAAATATGGAAGCTGGAAAATAACCTACTTACTAGCATAAGGAGCAGTGGCTAAAAAGTGCCATTTATACTCAACAGAAAACATTTTTACAGTTTTTCCTAACAGTAGCTTATTTTGCATATACACCATTGTAATGATTTAAACTTTCAAAGGCAGAAAACAAACCTCTAAATTCTGTTTTCTAAAATTCTTTCCCTAAAACTAAATTTGTAGTGGTACCAAAAGATGGCACTTGTTAACTATGACATGATTGAAAATAGCTCTTATTGAACTGAGACTTAGAATCTAACTTGGCTGCTGAACAGCCTTTCAAAATAAGGCATTTAGAAAAGAAATCTTTTTCCTGGACTGTTCAGTTTGATGTTCATAGTAATATATATATACATACAGTATATATATAGACAGAATATAGTTCTTGAATCAATAGGGTTTCTGCTTAAAATCTTTTTGGCTATATAAAATAGACAAGGAGAAAGAAGTGGGGGGGAAATTACTAAACTGTTCATTAAGCTATTTGCCTAAGACTAAAATTTTGTCAGTTCAGAGGTTAGATCAGAGAGTAAGAAAGACCAGGTACTGCTCTTACAGCCACGTAGTCCCTCCTCCTCTAATTATATTTTTCTCCTGTTACCTTCCTACTTGGCAATTTTTATTGAAATAGTTCACCCCATGGTAAAGCTGAGGTATCACCACTCTTCACTATAACTGAGCATCCCTGAATCTACCGTGGTTACTGCAAAAATCACTGGTACTGAAGGTACTTCTACTCTTAGCATCTAAATATCTTGGACTGGGACTCTACATGTAAACTGAGATTCAAAAGTACTTGAGAAATTGAATTAAATGTATTTAGGGTAATAAAATCCCCCAAAAGAAAAGCACTTTGTGAATGTGACCACAGAAACATATTTTTATTAAAATTAATTGAATTTCTTGCATGTTTTGATGGCTACTAAACACATCCATCTGCTTTCCATGGAAATTGATGCAATTCTTGGGCATTCACTTTGATGTAATTTATGAACATACTCTCAGCTGAACAATGATGCAAATTTCTGTCTACTTATTATGCATGCCCCATGACCACAGAACTCAGTGACAGCAGAAATGTAACTAAGGCAGTGCCACAATAACACTTCTAAAGTTACAAACTGTAAATTACCAGGTTTAGTTTGTGGTACTTCTGGCCTGACAGATGTTTTGGATTTGGAAGGAATGAGCAGTGTTTCTTTTGGAGCTGAAAGAAAAGGAAAAAGATTATTATTGTATTCTTCAGGAGTCATGATCCAATGCCATATTTAGCCCACAGAAAATGCATGCCTCAAATGCCTGCAAAAAAGAGAATAACAATTCCATGGTTTTCTGGAACCTGAAACAAAATGACTATCCAAAACACAGAAAAGTCCCAGCAGTGTGCTGTAAGCTGAGTTAGTGGCTAAAATTCTCGCTCTAAAAGAAAAATTAGGCCACTGAGTTTGGTTGGAGATCTGACAAATACAGACTTCTGACCAGACATAAGCTGTAGGCTATTTTTGCTTCACTTCAAAAAATAGAAATGAGAATCCTCTGTACTAAGATACATGCATGTGGCAGCAGAACAAAGGATAGTGAAATGGCGTTATATAAATACCACATAGGAGAATGTTGTCTAGAAATTTCTCCTTTGAAAAATTAGAAATACCTGCATCTTAACGTTAAGGAAACTTATTTACCCATTGTTGCCCTTGAATGACCAGTAGTAGTAGATTTTGTAATAATTGGTTGTGGAGTTGTCGGATGTATTGCTGTTAAGGAGAAAATGTGAAAAATTTTAGAATATTTGTCTGTAATAGAAACAAAGCAGCATTTGCTAAAACCTGCAAAATGACCCAAACTAAGGAATAGCAGAATATCTTGAAAATCAACTGCTGACAGATATAATTATCTTTCTATTAACTTCTGCTATACATTCCTTTTATACTGAAAATGGAAAGCCACACAGGCCTCCGTAACTATTTTTAAAGCTACTTTCATTTCAGTATAGCAGACAATGTCTGTTGCTAACTGTCCAAGCACATTGTAAAGGAGTTCTGTTGCATTTCAAGAAAAGATTAAAAACGAAGTGCTAACAGAGGAGCACCCAGGATTACCAAGCAGTAACCACAGTCTGCCTGGCCACTGAAACTTGTCAATACCCATATTACTACATTTCAGTCTTCACTTGCTATGTGTAATAGAAAGAGGAAAAACATTATATATATATTATACATACCCTACTATTGTTTGTAGTGTAGTTTTGGCATATTTTGGATTGATTATTGAAAGTGCAATGCATTTGTTTCAGCATAAAACTGGCTATGAATAATTCCATTAAGGAGCACAAAACCTGAAACTTGGGGAAAGAACGATTAAACACAAAATTAAAAGAATTACTCCATTACCAGGTTTGGTGTATGGCACTCTTGGCTTTTCAGTTGTTTTTCGTTTGGTATGAATGAACTGTTTTTCCGCTGGAGCTGGAATAAAAACAAACAGCACCCAGAACAATAATTGAAAAAACACTGCTTCTCACAGCACACAAGGAACACAAGTATGATCTGATCTGGAATAAGGCAAATTATGTAAGAATAAAGCTGAAAATCATTCAGTTGGAATTCCTGCAAAGAAAAAACAAGTCAAATGGCCACTAACACAAGAAGACTCCTAAAAAATTATCTACAAATTTGTAGCTTTGCATCAAGCAGTGTAGAATATAGTCATTATCATCATCATACTGTAATGGGACAAAAATAGACAGTGGTAACCTATGTCTCCCTCATCTGCCACACATGAGTATCTGAGGACAGGATTTCTTTTTCAATGGAACATTTGTATCAAAATTGATTTATAAATTAAATTCTTTTGTTCTTATGTAGGAATGATTTAATATTGTTATCTTCATACTTTTCAGATAAAAAAAATCTTGCAAAGAAAAGTAGGAATCATTAACTGGAAAAGGTTATCTTCGCTTTCTAGACTTTCTAGTCTGTGGTCTACACCAACGTGAGGGGTCCAAAATTATCTTCCTTAGCCTGTGCATTCTTCATCCCCCTTGCCCTGAAGAACCATTTTCTGCATGTGAATATTACTCAGGTAGCTCAGATGTTTACAACAGGGCACATACTTCATAAAGCTCTGTGAACAGATGAGCTGAATGAATACTAACCTAAGTATCATTGCATACAGGGAATATATATTAAAATAGAAATATGGTTAAAAGCAGTTCTAATTTCCTCTTCCTCTTTCTAAAAAAACCATAATCTGAAGATTATAAAATGCCCATTAATATTTCATTAACTATTCTCAGAAAATCAAGATTTGTCTCTGAAACTGGGGACAGAAAACTAATTGAACAAAGATTGCTCAAGCAATGCTCCTGCTCCCCAATACTGCTTGGATTCAGTGACCCTTACTTGGTCCACATCTGATAATTAAGTTAAGAAGAAAGTACACTCAGCTAAGGTTTCATGTATTTAAGCAAGTTTTCCCAACATGGATAACTAGAAGTAAGCAGAGAGGATGGTTTTAAGAACTAGGGTTGGATTTAGACAGTCACATATCTGGTCTGGAGACTTTATGCTGCTATTGATGTATTAGAATTTTCTTCTGTAAAACTAAACCATGAAGAGTGAAGAAGAAGACTATTTTGGAATGAAATTATCCGCAATTCACATGAAGAACAGGGGATTAACTCGGCAAGAGCATGGTGCTAATAATGCAAGGGTTGTGATGGGCCAGTTTACTTCAGAGCTGGACTTGATGATCCTCAGGGGTCCCTTCCAACTCAGAATATTCTGTGATTCTGTGAAGAATCACTATCTGCTCTTTAAATAAAGTCCCCCTTAACTGGAAAATAGATACCATCTGGAGGAATTGCATCATCCTGACGCTGGAAAGGCTAGAAGATGAGAAAAAGAACCTTTGAAAGTGAACGAGCTCATGCATTATTACCCTTATCAAGACCAAAGAGCAAGTATCTACTAGAAGAGGAAAATTTCATTATTAGCTTTTAATAAAATGTAATGAGGTCTCTCTAAGATGATATTCTCTAAAAAGAGTGGAAAATAGAATAATTATTTATGAAATAACACAGTTACCAAGTGTTGCCTTTGTTCTTTCAGGAATACGAGGAATCGTAGTAGTATCTGGTTCATCAAAGGTTGGAAGAATCTCTGTTGGAAAAAATGTCAATAAACAATCTGAATAATGAAGGAACTTCCCTTTCCTCCCCTCTTTAAAAAACCTTTCAGCACTACACTGTATACAACAGGAAAGGGATGTTTTAAAACAGCAGTGGGCATTAACCCCCAGAAATTTATGGTTAGGAAACAACAGTAACAACCCTTCAGTGAAATCACTGATTATATTACACAGGTCAGTTGGATTTACAATGGGCAGTCACCTAATCAGAATGTAATTGAAGGGAATCCTCAGTCTAATCTGGGTGAAAATGTGTGTATAAAGAAAAAGCAATGCAACAGCGTTGGGCGGTTTCCCTCGTAAGAGCTTCAAGAACATGATGAAAACTACTGAACTGTGTTGCTCGGATACAAGCTGCAAATTACTTTTTATCCTTGATTAAAACATATAGGTTGATACCATTTCTTCTGTTAATATCTTCATAAGATAAAAAAAAGTCTTGAACTGTTGAAGTTTCCATCAGATTTAATTGCATCCCTGCAGAGGTTTCTTAACCTAGAACAATACCCAGGCAGCAGCAAATGCACTGATGACTATTCTCCCCTCTGCCAACCCGAAAGCAACTGTTCAATTATCAACTGCAGCTCCACAAGAGACCAGATAATTTACCAGGCTTCCTGTATGGAACATCCGGGATGGGAGTCGCTCTAGGTTGGAAAGGAATACGTTGTGGTTCTTTAGGAGCTGAAAGAAAAGATCTGTTTTAGGGGTTTATACTTTGACGAAATGAGAAAGGTTTATTGCACAGGCACTGCATGTCTCATGCTTGCAAAGAAAAACAATCCCTGCATGGCAGCCTGAAAAACAGTGTCAGATACATACATGAATTCAAGAGAAAACAAAATCCTGAATGAAAATATGGGTGGAAAATTAATCAGGTAAGCAAAATCTACAGTCAAGCAACAAAACCTGAAAGAACACAGACAACTCCAGGGAATAGATTTCCGTCTGTATTTCAGAACCCATAACTGCAATACCCATGGCGTGCTTGTCTCCTACAAGTGACAAAGGAATTACAAGATGTGTGACAGGGAAAGAAATTTTCCGTGATGACAACAAATCAGCTAGGAATCTTTCAATACCTGCAACAGAGTAGAATTTAGTTCAATTAGTAGAAAAGAAAACAAATCAAAACCACAAACAGATTACATGAAAAACAGACTAATGATATATTAAGCATTGGTGCAGGGAGAAGTGAAAAAATACTAATGGCCAGCTAAGACCAAGGTAACAAGTTTACCTGTTGCTGACTTTTGTTGTTCAACTGTAAATGTACTAGCTACCAAAACTTCATAAAAACAAGAAGATACACAGAGTTAGTGGTAAATATAAGTAGGTGGTAAAAATACTCCCTTTAACATGACTGGCTTGTTTTCAATTTCAAACACATTCTTTTTTTTTTTTCCTTTTTTAAAAAAAAATATTTCTTTGTAAAATGAGTGAATATACACTCACTCAAAGTACTGTTCAATGGATTCTTTCAGAACTGTTAGAAGTTACAGAGGTTTGGCAGTTCATTAGTATGCAAATCCCTATTAAGTTTATTTTTAAGGGTCAAATTCCATTACCAGGTCACACAAACCTGTGAGTGGTTCGAGTTACAGATACTTAGAGTCATACATGAAGGCCCTCAAATAAGTTTTTCTCTAAGCACCTTGTGACAGGCACAAAAGAGATGCAATTTATTCCAGCTTTTCATAATGTTTGTATGTTGTCTACTCTGCCGTACAGAATATTCATCAGTGATAGGTGTCATGTGGCTGAAAAGCAGAGGCAGCTATGAAAACTCAGACACTGAAAATAGAAATCAGCTCTATTTTCCTTTAAACACCTATTTAATGATCATTAGAGAATGTATTTGTAATATGAAGAAATGTTAATCAACACTTGATTCACTGACGAAGGACAACCCAAAAGAACCCCTGGATATTCAAGCACAGCAAAACAACAATGTATGTACCAGGTTTTGTGTGTGGTACATCTGGACTTGGTGATGCCCTGGGCTTGGAAGGGACTCGTCGACTTTCTTTTGGACCTGTGGAAATGAGCAAAGTTTTGAATTTGTTATTGAGGATGATAGTGCTTGGACCTGTGAAGATGTGCAAATTTTTGAACACATTGTTGAGGATGATGATTCAACATGTGTGTTTTGATTTTTCTGACAGAAGATTCATTTTCTTCTAAGAAATTTTTTAGGGCTTATTTCTGTCCTTTGAAAATAATCTCCTGTTAGTGCAATCAATACTGTGCCCGTGCAGACACTAAAGACAAAGTGACTGTTATGGTGCCGTGTCAGGTTAACTCTCCACTCCAACATCAATAACCAATAGAGCTTTCTGCAGAGTAAACTGCTGTAGTTCTCACACTTCCTAGTTGTGCTTCTCAAGTGTTTCATATTCCAAAACCTGCTGCCCATTTAAATCAACTCCGCATTAAAAAAAAATCAACAAAGCAGTCAAAGCAGAAGAAACATGGAAATTTACCACTGCTTTTCAAAAGGACAGAGCTATTTCCAAAGTTTTGGGAAGAGGAAAGTACTATAATTTTATACTTTTAAACAAGCAACTAAAAATTACAAATATTTGTCATACTCTAAGGAAATCAAGATGCAGATTTCCCTGTGTGCAAGAGCTCAAGATGAGTGTTAGCTCACACATCTCCATCATTTTTTGTCATTGACATGTATAAATATCCAGCTGATTATCTTGTTTCATGACAGCTGTATAGCAAAATTTGATTATGACAGTGACACACAGCCTATTAAATAAGTATCTCTGTATCTTCAGAGAACTCCTCAGTTTTGAAAATTTTCAAAGGGATGAAACTTTCATGCACTAAAGGCCAAAATATTGATAAGCTTACTTGCTCTAGTTGGAGGAACACGTGGACTGGGTGATGTTTTAGGTTTGGAAGGCCTGTGATATGGATCTTTTGAAGCTGAAAGAAAGAAACTGGGTTAAGCACTATTAAAGTAATAAATAGCTTCAAATACAAATATACTGCTCTGTAATGGGTGTTGTCCTGGAATGATTCACAATATCAAATTCAAGTGACAAAAATACCTTAGTCAAATGGATCTGCCTCAAGCAATCATATGAACCAGGATCAATGAAGCAATTGTGTTCTGACAGTGAAATTGAGGTTCGAGGGGAACTGCATTGTTTTTCAGTCCTCTATGAAGAACTGAATTTCATTTCATAAAACTGGAGGGGAAGGGAAGCAGGGAAAGAAAGGTTTCAAGATGCAACTCTCACCACCCAAACCATATAACCACCTGAAATGGTGCCACCTATACAGGATGACTGAGAACATAAAATTAGGGTCCTGTTCTGATCTGCTCTCTGCCTCTTACCATTAAATATTGAAGGAAATTGCCCTATCTTATGTGTATAACAACTTGAAAGGAACAAGGATTATCCTCAATCGTTTCACAGAAAATAAGAGACAGAAAACCTTGACTATTAAATTATTAAGGAACATGCAAGGAAAGATGACAAAGTTTTGCAGGTCTGCTTTTAATGATTTGTACTGAAGAAGAAAGACAATATGACCTTTCAAACAAGAAAGCATCATTACCTATTGTTGTCTTTAGTTTCTCAGTTCTAAACCTAATTGTTTCCAGAACTGCATTAGCATCAACAAAACCAAAGTATTACCAAGAGCAATCAAAATGTTACAATCACTGTCTCCACAATAATCACACCACCATCCCTGCTAGGGCTGATGACAGATAGTCACTCCTCCCTGAAACTCCACATAAGAGTGTTATGCTCCTCAGAATTGCCCCCAGTTCAAGGTAACAGCTCTAATACAGAACAGATCCCAAATATAAATTTGAAGTTTTTGTAAAAGCCATGAAGAGACTGTGGGTGGTTTTTTACTTTCAGCTTTGTACACTCTCCTGACTTATTTCAAGGGCTTTTTTCAAGCAATAGGTGCAGACTTACTGGAGAGAAACAGAACCTGAGTTGCTCTCTGCCCATCTCTTCACCAACACTATCTAATACTCCGTGTACCTTGGATACCCTGGGTCTGGCTGGGATGGAGTTTGTTTTCTTCATCGCAGCCCCTGTGGTACTCTGTTTTGGATTTGTGACCGAGGAAATGTTGATAAAATACCAATGATAAAATACCAATGTTTTAGTTATTGCTGAATACAGCTTGTTACAGCATCCAAGAGTTCTTTGTTTTTCACTCTGCCCCCAGGCAATAGGGCTGGGCAGGATGCTAGGAGAGGACACAGCCAGGACAGCTGAACCACCCTGGCCAAAGGGATATTCCAGCTCACGTCATGCTGAGCAACAAAACTTTCTAAAGCACCCACTGCTCCTGGACTGGCACTGGTCTGCCTGAGGGATGTGACGTGTGGTTGCTTTGTATCACTTGGTTTTTTCCCCCCCTCTTTTTATCCTTCCTTATTAAACTGTCTTTATCTTGATTTTTTTTTCCCCTCTTTCCCTCTTTTTTTTTTTTTCCTCACTTCTGCTCTTCTGATTCTCTCCCCCAGACTGCTGTGGTGTAGAATGAGCAAGAGATTAGGGTGTGCTTAGTTTCTGGCTGGGATGTACCTCACATCATACAAGTGTGAGTTGCATAATTTACTTTCTCCATCCTTAATTCTCCTAAGGTTGTATATAACAACCCATGTGGACACAATTATAGGAAGTCTTACACATTCTTAAACTTCTGAACAACACGAGGGCTGTGGGAAAGTGAACCAACAAGTATGAATGAAAGCTTGTGCCTGGGAAAGAAGTAACAAGCACACAGTTTGAGAAATACAGAGCAGAATCCTTCCTCTTTACAATGACACCCCTTGTTTTTCACCTTCACTTTGCCAAAACACAAGCAAGCTCACACAGAAAAGACTTATTTTCACAGAGAATTGTACAGAAAACATCCCATGTTGCAGTGACTTAAAATTTAATAAAGAACTGAAGACAGAGATTTTCAACGTACCAGGTTGCTTATAAATTCTACATGTCACTGGATTCTGTCCCTCAAGGAATCTTCCAACATATATGCCCAAGGGATACACATAAATCTGAAGCTCCACTGATCACAATAGAATCCATAAGACATACGTGTCAGTGTGAGAAGGTAAGGAAACAATGAACTTACCAGGTTTTGTTCGTGGCACCTCTGGGCTTGGTGATGTTCTAGGTTTGGAAGGAACATACTGTGGTTCTCTAGGAACTGGGGAAAAAAAAAAAAGAAAAAAAAAAGCAGCAGCTACAGCAACTATTAGAATATTTTGAGAACTGATACAGAAAGCATAATATTAAAGGAGAACACATGCCTTTGGGACCCTTCAGAAAGACAGAAAAGCGTGAGTAATGGAGAAATATGAATGCTTGGTACATAACAAACCCCCGTGCTGATGGAAAACCTCTGTAACAGGATAATATAAAACAAGGCCAGTATAGCTGTACAGTATAACAGGTGAAGCAGCACATGATAGAAATTGAGTATAGAGACAAGTAGTCAAAGGTAGATTGTGGCGCTTCCACCGACTTTACAGAACACACTTGTGTGAGAAAAAACTGAAAAGGATGATTATGAATTGTTAGTGTAAAATCGCCAAACCCCCCCTTGCAGGATGAACTTCAATAGTAAAAAATTATGGCAGTGGAATGCAATGAAGACGTGCTTGTGATACTCAGTGAGAAAAAAGATAAATGTGATGGTCCCCAGGTGATTTACCCGGTAGGTAAAACTGTTACCTATTGTTGGTTTTTGTTGATCAGTTCTAAATGTTATAGATTCCAGGACTGTATCAGAAACAAAACAGAAAAGATGTTTTGAAAGCTGAAAACTTACAATTGGCACCACGTTCTGAAATATATACTTTGTATACCGCCTCATACAGAAACAGTTGTATTAAAAGAAGTGTCTGAGAAAGCAGTGTAATCTGCAATATAGTGTGAGCACTGTTCTCCCATAGACTTCAATGAAATATCCAAATATTATCATTCTGCTATTCAGAAAATGGCTTTTTAGGGACACAAATCTCATCCATTGGTGGTGTGTTTCAAATGCAGTTTATATACACAATTGGAATCAGACAGCACTTGCTTGTTTACTGGATACTGTATTATTAAAAAGCATTCTATGGTGTATTGCATTGCATGATCATATAATTCAGCTCTAGACTGGAATGGATCTAAAATAAGACTGGGTGATTTAGAGCCATTAGAATGTGGAATTGATGGTATCCTTCTCTGTGTCAATTCTTCTGTATGGACAACAATTTAAAAAAAGGAAGAAATTTCTTTAGACCTTTTAAGACAATGACAAGATATGTGGATGATGCTGTAGAAAAAGTTCTGTATATTACAGATTCTCGAAGAAACAGTAAGTTGCTTGTTTGGTTTTTTGAACACAGACCAATACAAGCTTGTAACATACGTGTGACAAAACCATCAACAATTTCAGAGAAGGCCAGACTACCGTAACAATGAAAAATGGCCACGCAGGTAAAAACTGAGTTTATGAGAAGTTGCATTTTAAGGTGTAATTTGGAAACAATGTTTTATAATCAGCTGTCATGGTTAAAAAATGATAAGAAGGCAAGGATTTTGACTGTTTACTACCTGAGGTAATCACATCTAATAGATAACATCAGATTTCAAAAATATGGGACTATGTCTACAATTTAAAGGTCTTCAATAAGGTGTTTATCCTTAAATTTTTCACATTTGCCAAAGTATAATGTATGTTGATATTTGAGACCCTTGCAATTTTCTGTTGATATTACCAACTGGAGAGCACGGGACAGAAAGTAATTTTCTCTGCCCACCACTGAATTCAACTGCTCTCACATTTAATGACCTAAAAATCCAGTATTTTGGAATACAGTGTAAAGCATCATTAATGCCAAAAAATATTTATAAGCAAATACTAATTGTATATGTATTACTGGGCAATTTAGTCCCTCGTGCAGGAACAAATAATGACATGAAATTAACTAATTGTGGCTTAGAAGGAAAACAGATTTATTCTAACAATGCAAAGCAATGTTGGAAAGAATTATGCCCCCCAAGTAGCCTCAGCACACACTTTAATTGCTTGGTATTTGCTTTACTTAGCAAGGTTAATCTGAGTGCAACAACACCGTTCTCATCCTGTTGCCCTGAAGTAGCAGAAGTTTATCCTTTTGCTCAGTGCAAATTACCTAGCAAATGTTACTGCTCCTGAAAGCTGCAATTAAATTGCTGAACACAGCAGAACAGAACAGAACCTCATTATGTTTAACTGGCTCAATAATTAAGCAGCTGTTCATAAATACATTTCAATCCAAAATAAACTGTACTAGAAAAAATCACAAAGCAGTTTACCATCTTTGGCTTGTGGGATGTAAGGTTTGGGTGAAGTTTTAGGTTTAGAAGGAACACGTTGAGTCTCCTTGGGAGCTGGAAGAGAAAATGTGGGTATAAATTGGTTAAATTGCCCAGCAATTAGCATCTGATACCAGCTGAACACACAAGCACAGAAACCTCACACCTGCAACTGAGAAGACAAGAGGTAGGCAAGTCAGGTAATACTCTCCATGTGTTTACAACAATCTAAGCAAGAAAGTGTAATTTTAGTCATTTTTGAAGCTCAGTTTTTTCTTTGCTCTATTAAAATAAAAACTGGAACAAGCACAAACAAGCATAATTATTGAGAAAGGTGATTCAGAGCTGCCAGCATAATTTTTTTTAAAAAGGAGACATTCCAGCTGTGAAGAGAGCAATACATCCAACTGTTGTGAATGCCAAGCAAGAGAATTACCTAGAAGAAAAATGAAGTTAAATGAAACAATCCTGAGGCATAAGGTGACTAACTTCAGTGATGCTTGCTGTGATGGAAATAAAGCGAACATGGCAGCTTGCCAAGGAAATACTATTACCTATGGGTGACCTTGGTGGTTCAATTCTAAGTGTAATAGGTTCCAAGACTGCAACAGAAACAGTGTGACAAAGTAAGTATGGAACACACTCCAAAAACTTAAAATTACTCCAGTGGTAAGTAATAAAAACAGGTACTAACACAAAAGCACAGTAACGTGGAACTTCAAACTGACTTTTAAACCGTGGGCAATTAAAGTTCTTAATGATACAGGTAAAATAAGAAATAAGTTATTGGACAAACTTGATGGCAATAGAAGCAAAAATATGTGGACATAAACCAGTAAATCCAAGAACAAGCCAGAGAAGAGATCACGGAGCTTAACTCAGCAACAGCAACAGACTCTTGATATACAAGAATGTCAGGACTCCACAAACTGAACTCTGTTACTACTTGAAAGTACTGTGCTGACCATGATAAAACAGTTGAATTTTTCCTCTAAAGTGAGCAATTAAGCAGAGGACTAAAAGGCTGCTATTGGTCGAGGTGTATTTATTAGATATCTGAACATACTTAGTTTGATAAAGCCTCTTTGTTTTTTCTCATATCCACTTACAATTTGGATCATAGAACCAGTATATCGTGCCCTTTTCCTTGTCATAAACTGTACCACATGGGAAAAAGAATTATGAGATAGCAGAATCTATAAAAATTTCTTGGCAATAAAGAAAATATATTAAAATAATGTTGATGCATAAATTCTCCCCTCTCAAGGCGTTAACAAGTAAAGTAGCATATAACATACAGACATATACACCTAAAGATATAACCTTTTCTATAACCCATATTCACTTATCTCCCAAACTCTCTTATGAATCTACCAGTTTTAAAAATGGGCTTCACAATATATAATGCTATAAAACTTTGATTGCAATTGAGGGGATTAATACTACAGAATTTATTACATATCTATTAACATGCACAGTATAATATTCTGTAGTATTAATACTGCTGCAAATGAGGGAAAACCCCAAAACAATGAGTATTAAGTTCTACTGACAGTGGCCGGATACCCTACAGAAATCTCAAACCAGTCACTAATACTTTTTTGAATGTTCTCACTACATATGCCTGGTTTGCAAAGACTTTGCTGTTATTCAGGCTCATCAGTTACCTTTGGAATTCAAATTCAAAATCTTTTTTTACAAAACACTAATTTCTATTTTCAGGTTGCCTTTGAAAAATCAGTCAGTTCCCTCAAAGAGAAAAACAGCCTCCAAAATTAAAATTGCTTAGCAGTGTGTAGTTTTAAATGCTATTTTCTGATTACGTTATTCCTATATCCCATAAATTCTTTATTATTGCAATAATTCTTATTCTTTCTTCTTCTAATGTAAGTGAAACGCCCAAGTAGATACCTTTGAAGTGATATCCTATCTTTTGGAAGACATCTCCACGCTAGAAAGACGGAGAAATAATGAATCACCAAGATCATACTTCCGTTTGCTGTGTTTGGACCACATATGAATAAGCAAGAAGCCTCCAGGAAACGGTGTTTTCAACTGCACATATTATCAGACCAATGAAAAGAAGAATGACTAAAGATGACTCATAATCATTACCCTCTGCAGTCTTTGGACGTTCATATGTGTAGGGACTCCTAGTAGTGACTGACACTGGAATGGTTGCTGCTGGAATAAAGAGAATTTTCTTAAGAGAAATACAGGTGCATCTGCATCTACTTTATGGCTCAGCTGCTCTTGCTTCCCAACTATAATCCACCTCCTCACAACTCTTCATATGGAAACACTGAGTAAATGAAAAACTTACTGAAATTACCCTGTGTGACTTCTGCTGCTTTTTGAAAATAAAAAGTATATTTATGCTACAGGAACATACTGGCTCTCTAACTCTTCATCTTCCTGTTTTACTGAATTTCTTTTTTCTCTTTATGGCTGTAGACCACTGAAAAGAAACAGTTCCAGTGAATTCAATTTTCTTTGGTAAATCTTTCTATTAATTTTCCTGGGTTTCTCCCATAGTGATACAAAGGATAGATTTGAAAGGCTTCAGGTGTAAATCGCTGTAAAGTCACGGAAAGCAAGGCTGAACATTCCAGCAGGTTGTCTAGTGCCACTGCACATTAGATCATCAAGTTAACAAGTTTCCTATCTCTATCTAGAGTACTTAATTAGGTTTGAAAGGAACAAACTCCAAACACCCTGAAAAAGAGAAAGAACTTTGAAGTCAAAGTTGGTAGAATTGTTTAATATTAGCATGACTTTACTATCAGAGTACATTTTCATACCTAAACACATCTACAATCATTGAGTAATCTTTGTGCTTATCCTTCAAATTTTGCTTTGTTTACTCTGTTTTGACTCTTAGCCTCTATCCTTCCCTACAGATTTTAATTAGGAAAGAAAAAGTGATGGATAAATATTGTACGATGTGCCTCAAACCGTATTTTTGGACATACTAGCAATTTGTCGCATAATTCACAAGCATTTTAAGACTCACAAGTACATTTATTCCAAGGAAGTTACCTTAAAATTTTTAAATACAATAAAATCTGAGACCTAACACTTCCAAAACTCTGTCAGTTTAGATACAAAATCACATTCTTAATTTAAAATCTCTATTTCCCCACATGAAGGTTTATGGTGGTTCACCTGGGTGGACTGTGTTTAAATTTAAAAGACTGAATAATTTCAGAATTCTAAATTTTCTCTCTTTTCTTTACTGACATTTTTTATAGCTTAGATAGCTTTTGTATTGAATACTATTGCTACTATTCTAAGAAGGCAAAATAGTCCAAAATATCTTCAGGACAAATAATTTGTACATTTAAGTAAATGCCCAGAGAGGCTGTGGAGTCTCAAGCCCTGCAGATATTTAAAAAATTTCTGTAAAGAAAATGGTGCAGTGCCTTTGAGTGCACAATAGAAAATTCATTATAATTTCCTTTTCTGAAAAATGGAGAATGTTTAGAGAGAGATATTCATGCTAACAATTGTAAAACAGTTGACAATGGCTGGGCATGATCACACTGGCAACAAAACCTTTTTTTCATGCAGGTAACAGATTCAGTTACCCAAATACCAAGAAACAGAATGAAACTGTGAACTTTGCAAGAATGTACAGTCTGTTAGTTGGAAAAAATGAAAATTGTTTAAATGTTTGGGGTTTTTTAAATGAAGCCTTTTTTTTCCACTGCCAAAAAAGACAAATACTTTACCAGAAACAGCACAAAAGTCATATTAAAAATGAGAGCCAAAATTAATTGTTTGACCCAAAGGCAGTTATTAGTAAGTCATTGTTTCAATATGAATTTGGCACATATTCCTCATTATTTTGATTCACTGCTAAGGAAAGGTGACAACCACTATCACAACATAAATTGCTAATTTAAGCTGAATTTCCAAGTGATGCTGGAACACAGACAGGCTCCTGCCCTTTGACCATTTTGCCGCCTACCCAAAAGCCAGCTTATCCCCATGCACTGCATGTTTTATGCCTCAAATAATATCTTCTGGATAAGAATATAATCACTTGACAAGCAGAACATACGCCAATTTCACAAGCGCCTACTTACAAGAGGATCATGACAAGCTGTATCAAGATTAAAAAGTCTGTTTTAGGATTGTACCTGATTGATTTGTGAGGCCACTCCTGGGAAAGGAAAAACCAGAGGCATGTGCACAAATATGGAACCATGCCACTTTCTTTGTGGGCATCTAGAAACTTGCTGTAGACACACTCAGTGTGGAAACACCGAGATAAAACCTTGATCTTGGCAGTCCAAGGGTGTAAAACAAATTTATGCAACATTTTCCAAACGAGTTGCTTTATTTCTCTGCTGTTTCAAAAAACAACATGCAGGACTCATATCTATATTCAGACATAGACATCTACAGCAGAGTCAAAAGTAATGATTTTTGTAATACAGTACTGGATTTCCTACACTAAAAATTATGCAGGAGCTGTAATCAGCATGAAAAACGAATCATGCACAGTATTTTGAGACAATTCCAACTCGTATGTGCCATTCCTTTAACAAGCTTCACAGGGAATAATTTGGTCTGAATAGAGTTAATTTCTTTTTATGAGCAAAAAATAATTTGCAGGGAATCTGGAAAGAATTTAATAAAATTGTCTGATCTCTTCCAGAATTGAGTAATATATTCTTACAATAAACAATTATGCAATTTCAAGGTTTCTAATTTCATTATAAACCATGTAACACTAGAAATATTTTTACAACTGTATTTATTTACTCTTCAGGTCCAGAAAATGCCAGGTGTGTTTCATTCTCTGCCATACATCATAGACCAAATTTAACCTCAGTGTGAGGGTGCTGTTTCATTCAGGATCATAAAATATGTCTTTACTGAATTCCAGAACAAAATTCCACTCTTATTTCCACAGTTTCAGGTAAGTCTACTTTGCACTAATGATCACTGAATCAATACAAATCCTATGGTTCTATGTAGGATGTTATAACCATCAGCAAAACAGTAGAATTTGCATTTTCTGGACTTTATGCTGAACTAATTTGGAAACTTTGTTATTTCAAAATAAAAAACAAGAAAACAGTTTGCTTTGATGTCAGGCTGTGTGAGTTGGTGGCTTGGGATATAGAAGTTAAAAGTTTTCTTGTTTTGCTTCTTTCTTTTTTGTTTTTTTTTTGATCCAGTACAAAAATATTACTCCTCAAAGAGGAAGTCCTCACCTTTCTGATGAATAAGCACCGAACTTCATACAGAAGAAATTTAAGCTAAAATGCACTACTTAAGTGATACACTATAACAAAGTTTTGCTATGGAAATTAGTTACCAGGTTTAGTTCGTGGCTTTTGGGGTCTGGCAGATGGTCTAGGTTTAGATGCAGAAGTAGTGAGTTTGGCTTCTTTAGGAGCTGAAAGAAATATACTGGATTATAAGTTTATCCTTTCCACTGTATCACAAAAAAATCAAATGAGGCAATGGATGGCTACTGGGAACAAAAGCAAATGGTAAAATCAGACATGCCAAGAAGGCTTCTCAAAAATCTTCCTAAGACTTCATTACCCCAGCAAAATCCCAGTTTGTTCTTTGCTGTAAAAATGAGTAATTGCATTTAAATATGCAATTGTAGATTGCAATCACATCCCAAGTATTCCTCTCACTAAGTTGGCAAATTCATTTTTGCAAGACACCTAAGAGATAAAACAATAATGCTTTTCATCCTTTTGAACACCAGGTCAATTTTAAGCCAGCAGAAGACATATATAGACAAAATATGCAAAAATGTCCTCCATTTTTGGCACAGTAAAGAAATTACTGGCATACAGCTGGAAAAACATGGAATCAATTAAAAACCAAATCTGCTTCATAAGTGCAGTCATTGAATTCTGATAATAGAATAGAAGTAGCATCATGCGAATTGTAAAAATTAAGAAAAATGAGTTCTAGAAACCCTTTTTCCACCAAACAGGCACGGGCTGAAACTGTAATTAGCTAATCTGTCTTTTGGTCTGACTTCAGATAAAGTGTAAACTCAGTTTCAGGCAGAAGTCAGTAACTTTGCACATTTTTAAAAAGCAGTGCTATGGGACTGCTTTCCAATGAAATGTTTCATAGCAATTGACACAGTGGAAAAGTGTTTGACGTTTGCACAAAGGACAGAGCAGAGTGAGACATGAAGTGGCTGAGAGGTGTTTTTCAAGCCAAAATGATATTCAGAAGGATTCATAAAACTGTGGAGTTAACACGTTAACCTAGTGCCACAGGAATCCTTCACTGGGAGTTCTGGGATTAACATCCACAATACTACCTTTACAATTGGCATTTCAACTGTATTTCCAATGAGTTTTCTGAGTAAAGGGTGTTGGTGTAGCAAAGCTCTCAGCAAAATGGAAGATAAAAAATTTTTACTGTACTATTGAACTAGCAAAACTATATGAACAAAAATGGTTGCTTTTTCTCCTAAGTTTAGAAAACATTTCTGAATGCTTATGTCCTACCTCTTTTCCTCTTTCAGAGAAATGGATTAAATACAGCAAAAGCTATGAGATGAAGTAACAGACTACAAAGTGTGGCTTGGACTGCAAAGAAGAGTGACCAACAGCTACAGAAACATGTATTACCTAGGGTTGCTTTTGGTTGTTCAAGAGTTTGAGAAGTTTTAGGCTCCAGAAGTGGTGGTTTAGGGGCTAGAAAAGAAAAATTCAAGAGTAATCGAACCAATCAGTAGATTTATCAACACAAAGCCAAAAGTGTTATCATTCCAGTTATTCAGGGGAGTTGTTTTTTAAACAGTCTAGATAAGGCTTACTCTTGTGTGTAACAACCTACACTCCTTTTAGCTTTGTTTCCTATAAAATTGCACACTGAACAATAGTGTGAGAGACTGCTTCTAAGGTTCCTTCCCCATATTTATGTTATTAAGACATTTTTAATCCTGTATTTGATTCAATCAACAAATAAACTTCTGTTATGGGAGAATAGTGAGAAAGGAGAGATGAAGAAGGAAAGAATGCAGTCTGTAATGAACACTGGAGAATCTATGTGAAAGAAAACTTCTAAATGCCAAAGTTTTGCTGAAAATCCTAAATCAGTACCTGCAGTTAATTGTGAGAGGTGTAAGACAATAAAGGCAGCTCCCGCTTTTTACTGATCTGTCTGTTTATAAGACATGAGAACAGAAACATTTTGGTCTCAAATAATCCACAGCATAATACTTATTGGTGCAGTACTTGAATCACTAAAGGAGGCAAATTAATTTCCCTTAATCCCAAATCAGAAGAAAATTAGTAGAGGTCTGGTTTTTTGATCGAAAGGCAGAAAATACATGACAAAATGATAATGGTCCTATGGTACTAGCAAAGATGCCATCTTTGCCATAGTGTGTCTGTGTGAAAGTGGGAGATGGGGAGTGGCAAAGGAGACTATAAAATAATAATCATATTTACTGCTTACATGAGTGATATTAAAACACCCTTGTGCCACCCAGAAAATTTTTTTCCATTCCAGTCCTTTAAAAAGTTACAACACTAGAGAACTGCTTTATATTTTTATCACTGGACCCAAACGCATAAAACTGATGAGCTTAACTCATTAAGTTAATGAGAGTTAGTGACAAATTTTAGAACGATGACTTAGTCTGTATGCTCATGTATTGCATAGATCCTGTCCTTTTTAGGAAGTTTTTGCTTAGATATTTTTAGAGAACATATCTCTCTGCATACCAGCTTATGAAAATGATGTGCACAATTACCAGGTTTCACATGTTGTACTTCTGGGGTAGCAGATGGTTTCGGTTTAGAAGGAATAAGTGGTATTTCTTTTGGAGCTGAAAGAAAGAGCTCAGTTTGCAATCAGAACTTGTTTAACAAGCATTTCCCACAACAAACAGCACATGTCACAAGTTTATATTGAAGATAACTTAGTATGGAATGTCAAAGCCAGCTGATGAAATCAGATTTTGAAGTGTGGAATGGAGATGATACTGAAATGCTGTGAATTCATCAGAAATAAGGTTCTGTGAGTCCAAAACAATTAAAGTTTCCATTTTGAGAGCTGTACATATCAGAGGCAATCAGCACATGCGTGTGCATTGGGAGTAAAAGGGACAGAACACTAATAAAAGGATGATGGTGTTTTATCATGCAGGAGACAAGTTTTATTTCTCTGAGACAGTAAATCCACCCAGAACCTTGTTCTCATACACAGGTATGTCAAGAACAGTCAATATAATGACGATGGAAGAACAAGACTCTCTAACCAGGAAAAAGAATGATTATGCATGTGAAATGATATGCTGGAAGGAATGCATTCATATGGGATGGAGTGCTCAAAACAAACACAGAGTTTTTCACGGGGTGAGAACAACATTACCTAATGTTACCCTC
Organism: Struthidea cinerea; assembly: GCA_013397865.1. NCBI lineage: Eukaryota > Metazoa > Chordata > Aves > Passeriformes > Corcoracidae > Struthidea > Struthidea cinerea. The sequence continues at coordinate 1,877,885 of VZTI01002188.1, read as the reverse complement.
GGCCATTGAAAAGGACGGGAAGTTTTAGGTGTGAAAGATTCCAGAATGGATTCACTTGTTGCTGCTGGAAGAAATTACGACAGTCATAAGAGAGCAAAGAGTTAATGGAAGAAACTCTTCCTTCATAAGCAAAACCAATTTGTTTTTACAAGAACAACAAATATTTCACTAATGCTTGGACATTTATCAGTTTAGTATGCATTAGGGAGAAATTCAGAACTGCACAGAACTTCAGTCACTATAAATCAGCACATTTGTGATGTGCAAAAATTCTGGATATTTATTTCCTCCTGCCTTCATTGCAACTGGTCTGGATCTCAACCACTGCCAAGTAAGATTTTAAGTAGAGCTTTTGAACGTTTTGAGTTTTGGTCCAATACTTAAGGGAGATAGTACTGTGTAAAATGTCGGTGTTTAATGAAGAGGACATGTTGAACAAACAATTAGTCACACATTAAAACATATAAAACTTGGAATAGAAAGCTGACAACAGATCCAGCTGTGGTTTCAGTCCAAAACCACTGAGTGTCTGTAACTGTTAACCAATTTCAGGCTGTTGAGGATGCACTAATGTTAACATTTTTAATGAGGCTACAACAATAAAATACAACCTACAGTTCACATCACAGTGTTTTCATCAGAACTACTGTACAAATAATGTTTCCTCAATTATCTACGTGGCCTATTTTTCAAAATACTGAATCGTGACTGTGAGCTGCCATATGCATTGTAACTGTGAGAGAACACCATTAGCAGCAACATAAACTTGAAATCAGCTGTAAGGGGTTAATCCAAATGTGCATTGAAAATAACAGCAGTGTATTCATTTCAGCTGTTTTAAAGCATGGCTTGAGCTACTGAATTAAGAACTAGGTAGAGGTTATTGTACCTGGTCCAGCATCTGTTATTTCAGGCTTACTAGGTGCCACAGGACTTGGAAGTACAGGCTGAACACCACTGAAAACTATAAAAAAACCAAGTCACATTATCTATGATATTAATTCTACACACAGCTTTTTTTGGTCATAGATAACCAACCAAAAAATGCAATAGGCTGTACCACACCTAATTTGCACTTCACCATAAGCACACCTTACCTCAGAAACAGAGCAGTTCTGGTTTAGAGTGTGAGCTGAAGCTAGCATTTGAAATGAGAACTAAAACTAAAGTGTCAGCCAACCAAAGCTAATATTGCTTTGGATCACACGGTCCACATAGTTTAAAGCGACTCAGAAAATACAAAGATAAAAACTTCTAGCACCACAATTATAAAGATAAAGCACTCAAAAAAAAAATCCATAAAAACTAAAAAGCACTGCAAGTATATTTCCCTGAAAACAAAACACCTGCCTTAGTTCTCTTCAATGTTTTGGTTTGTGTCAACATTTTTCAGTGAATTTTAGTGTCATATAATCTGTGTACATGTACACTCATGAAAAACAAGGCTAAAATAAAGTTAAAAAAATCACAAAGCAGCAAAGAATTAGTAAGGAAGCAGCTTCCTTTGCTGGCAAGGCAAGATATGGTATAAAAAAACATATGTTCTCTCTGAGCATATAACAATTAGCCTTGTAAGAAGACAAGTAATTTTAGAATTCTTATTAAGATTTAGTCATTAGTAGTAGTATTAAACGAGGTTTACTTCATATAAGTATATCTCAAAACAACCTTAGAAGCTTTTTGGGAAATGAATGTGAATTCAGAAATACTACCAGGTGAGCATCTCAGCAGAAAGCAAAAATTGTCATGTGAAAAAGGGTGCTTTTAATGATCATGACTCACACAACATGGAGACAACATGGAAGATGATCAAAATATCTAGGACAAAAAAAATTTCAAAAATGGAGGTCCAACACCAAAAGGGATATGACTGAAAAACTAATGCGTTACTGTTACCCGCAGTTGTTGTTAGCACGTGAGGTGTTCTGGAAAGTGGAGGCATAGATTTTTCCAGGTCAGCTGAACTTGTAACTGTGGAAAAATGTAAAAATCCCTGATATAGATTCATATTGATGCAGACAAAGCAAGGGGGACAAAAATCAGAAAAAGAAAGATTGCTTTACACTGCTTTGCAAGATGCCAACACTACTACAACAGAGCTTCATAAATTTCCAACTTGAAAAGAAGATTTCACACAACCTCAAAGTTTTGAAGATGTCACATGCACCTAAGAGACACATCCTGACAGGAACTGCAGTCCCCCTAAAAGCAGATTTATCAACAGCAGTCAATTGATCTGTGCATAGGTAATGTGAAAAAACCCATGGTTTTGACTTCACCTGCACCTGTAGAAAGAGACCTACGTACTTTAAATGCATGCAGATATGAATTTGTACAACCAGGTATTTCTATTGCCAAAGCTTTGGTAGTTTCTGTACAGCAAATGCCAGTATTTTGAATTATGCATTTTAACATACTACACATAATGCAATTTGTAATTTGTGGTATTTTATGTAATTGACATAATATAAAATAACACAACTTTTGAGATACATTGAAGAGACAGAGAGCGAGGCAGAAAATCTAAAACAATACTGAAATATTGACTCCCAGGTTTAGGATAATTTTCCTTCTTATCTCTTGCACATTCGCAGCTTTGCAATGAACAGAAACATAATCTTGAATACCTATGACCCCAGTAATAAAAGTTTCAAGGTGAAATAGTAACATAACTTGAAAAAAAGTCTTATGAATAGGGAAACCTGCAAAATAATGTGTATGATATGGCTAACAGAAAATCCCCCATGGTGAAATGCCCCAGTCAAGAACATATCTCTATAACTGACAATGTATCTGTCTAGCTATTGGTGCTATTGGTCCTAATCGATTCAACAGACTAAAACCATGCAAAAAAAATATTAATTCCTGTGGTTTATTTTGTATTTGATCCTATACCACAAAATAACACCATGTAATTATAGAGCCTAACTATCTGACACCGCAAACAAAGTTCTGCTTCAAACACCAAGCAATCGGAGCGAACAGCTTCTAACTGTAACATCCTTGATGCAAAACCAAATACTAAGCAATGAAAGTATCATAAATACAATTTACCAGTCTTTATTTTTGGTATTTCTGCAGATGCAGAAGTTTGGGACAGGAAACTAATATGATTAGAGTCCAGTGAAGCTGGAAAAAGAAAAAGAAAACCAAAACAAAACATTTTTTGGTATCATCTGAACATATAGACTGAACAGTTTTCAACACATTACTGAGAAACTAGGGATTTGGGAAAAGGAAACATCTCAAATGAACATGCCATGGATTTCCTAACGTAAATGTGTGAAAATGCACTGGGACGAAAATGATGAAGAAGCTGTTAGAAGAAATATGAAGAACAGATCACACTACAAGAAAAGTGGAATTGCCACAGCCAATGCCAGAATTAAATATGGTTTTGCACGTATGGGCCCTTCCATCTCTACACCTAAGCTTTACTGCAATCTAGGCCCAAGAGAAGCAGCAGGTTGGCTAAAAACACAACAATATCTCTTGGGACAATTCCCATCTTGCATCGCTGCTATAACTGCAAGACATACCAGTACTGCCAAAGGCTGCCAGTGTCTCAAACCATGAAGAAATATCCCATGATTCACCAAAAGCTGAAATGAGGTTTTGATCTTAAAAACCAAACATAGCCTCAAAAGCAGCAGAGCACAGCATTCCCACTTCCAGGTGATGGCAATGGAAAGGCGTGTCCTCTTGTGCCAGCCCAGCTGGGATTTGCCTCTTAGGAACGCTGTCATATTTGAATGCATCAGAGGAAGCAAGGCCCGCTGCCCAAACACAAAGAAGCAGGGAAGTGGAGCTGAAGGCCGGGTGCAACAACGTGGTGTCTCTGCAGGATGTCACATGCTTCCTGCAGAAAATGCTCATCAGCCATGGAAAAAGCGTGGGATCAAACAACGGAATTGCAGAACCAGTGTGGCGAGTGCTTCATTCTCTCCATGGAAGATGACAAGGATGCCAGGTGGTTTGGGGTGGGAGGTGTGATGGGAAGTGAAAGAGATGGGAGACAGTGGGAAAAGAAGGCTGTTGCTAGTTACCCATCACAGTTTGTTGAGTTGCCAGGGAGGAAGGAGTGGTGGACTTCGGCCTTGGTCTTCGAGTAGCTAAGGTCAAACACAAAAAGCATCTTCAGCTCCTCAGACAGGCTGCTGTCACACAGGTCACATCAAGACAGAGTTATAAGGAAAGGAACAAGGTCCTGCTTGGGCCAGGCTACCACGTCACAGCATCACTCCCCATGGTGGCACAGGGCTGCCTTTCAATTGGCATTGGCAGCCAAGCCATGAGAGGAAACCTAGAAATGGTTCCCCAGAAATGGCTGCGGAAAATTTACAGGTAGAACAAATTTTAGCAAGAAGCCATAAGGGTCCAGCCACATCACTGACCCACTTTTTGGGACACCAGCACATCTGAGCAGGCTCATCACTGCAGAGGAGAGCACTGCCAAAGTAAGCAGCGAAGGAGGGAATCGCTGGCTATTTACCCATCCTTGTGGTTTCCCGTGAAGCAGACGAGGTCGGTTCCAGGACTGGTCTCTCAGTTGCTACGGTCAGACACAGAAATGGTCTTGAGATCTCCACTCAGCCTTGCCACAGCAGCACAAGCAGCACCACCTCACAGCGCCCTAAATGCCTGTATTTAGGGCCACACGTGCCCCTTCCTGGCAGTACCTTGTGACTCAAACCTGCAGGCAAGTGTCCTGCTGTGGTTGCAACTAACAGAATACTCCCTGAGCCTCAGTAGCTAAATGGCTCTACATCAGCAGAAAAATGCCTAAATATCCAATTCACCAAAGCACTCCTTACACATCCTTGGAAGATGCAAAACCAATAGTAATTGCAGACAGAACATGAGCCAAGGCTCATCTTAGAATTCAAAATTCTGGATGACAAGTGCTGGTTATGTCTCCAATGCAAGCAGCTGCAAATACTAATTACTAATTATTCTAGCATAAAGGAATAAACTTCACATTGTGCTATTGATATTCAGTCATAACTCCAACCTTTCTTAAAAGGTCAGTAATTTTTGCAAATAAGTATTTTCTTACTGTATTCACGATTATTGCTTTTACATATAATAGAATATATAAGTTCTCATCATTCACGTGCAAGGCCTTATGATTCCCTGTGAAATATGAAAATTCCCATTCTTCCTTACAGTTAGTCTCTAAGCCAATAATTAACATGCTTATTCATCCAGCTTGAACTTTAGTTCTCATTCAAAAAGAAAAAAATAAGTTTTGTATGCTAACAAATCCACATCAGTAAGAGGACATAAAATTTTGTTTCTGCCATATTGGGATATTTCATTCTAGAAAGAATTTTCAAAATAACAACTGTACATAGAATCACACAGGAGTTCTGTCACAAATTGTTTTTGTCACCGGTCCCTTCAAAACTGATTTTTCAAGTGATGAAAAAAAGCATATGTTCAGACATCATAATCATGTCATTAATATGGCCTGTGTTTTAAAGTGCATTAACAAACCACAGATATTGCTCAAAGCAGGTGAAAACTATGTCAAGTGATGACAAGGAAAAAGAAAAAAATCAAACTATCTTTTTATACCCGCCATTGTTCCTTGGCTTGCAAGGTAAGGAGAAATAGATTTCAGCTTTGGTTTCTGAGACACCAAGATTAAACCAGAAAACTGCCCTCAGAAATAGAGATGAACTTTCTTTTTTTAAAGCAGTGTCAGTACAGAACTGTGTGAATAAAACCCATATTACGCTCAGCTCTTTTACATGACTATTTGCATTCATTACAAGGTTATTCCACTTTAAAATCAGGGTGACTTAGTTGAGTTAGTGTAGTATACAGACAGTTAATCTTTTAGTGAACTAAGCCTATAGAGCAGAAAATTAAGAAGAGTAATTGAGAAGCCTAATAATTAAGTATCTCATCATTTACATAAACGACTGTCCATCTTGCTGAACGATTTGGCATTGCCACTATCTGTAAAAAAAATTGAAAAGTTTTGACTAGATTTTAAAATACAGTTTTTCTTATTTAAGTATTGTGAAATGACAGAAATTAGGATGGAATCACTCTTTACCCATGACTGTCCTCATGGTTTTCAGGAAAGGAAAAGATGTGGGCTCCAGAACTGGTCTCGGGAGAGCTAAGATTAGAGATGGAAATTATCTTGAGATGTTATGGCAGTCTCTCTATGCATATGAAAGCATTACTTTAATCCCACCCAAATAAGTCAATATTTAAATTGTGGTTTCTCACATGTACTCTTTCTACCAAGTAAATCCTACATCAATTTATAGTCACTTGATAATACCACAAACCCCCAGCCACTAGCAAAACACTGCTCCTATTGAACAATAATGGCAGTCACGGTGCTCCAGAGCTGCCTTTTAACTGCAGTAAATGACACCTTCCAAAATCCTTTTCCAGGCATCAAATATTTTCCAACTATAAATTGCAAGCTAGTCAGTGAATATATAGCCAGAACTTCTGCTTGCATCAGAGACACTATCCACCTTATATTTAATCTCAAAAACAATTCACTAGCTCTGATTATTATATACTTCACCATACTTAAAAATATGAACTTTGGGTCTAAACTAATATATGCCTGGAAAAACAAAAAGGGAAATAATAGGTTCTCTGCTGAAAAATGCATAAAGGTAATAAAGGTGAACTTAATAAAGATTTCCATCAAAATTTGGGCAAACCGGTAGAAGAAAAGGAACTTGTGCTTTCTTAACCAAAATCTGTAAGAATCTCTAATAGAATAGCTTGATTAATTGACAAGTTTTCATTCTGAAGAGGTATGAAGTACTTTGAACAGACAGAATCTCTTATCCACACTGGAAGACAAGGATAAGCTACAAGAAGAGTCACATTTACTGTCCAGTAATTAGTGAACAGATATGCAAATGACAACAATGAATGCAAGGATCACAATAAAAATCCCCTCTCTTGTCTAGGAAAGTACTATCGAAAAAAAAAGTTTCTCACAAAAGCATAGAGCAAATTCAAACAGTTTATCTCAGAAAATGGAATCAAAGTTTGGGAACTGTCACCACACTTGCAAGAACACATTACAGGAGAAGTAGAAGAGCATGAATTTGATAGACCAACAAAGGGAACATTTCAAACATAGAGTATTTGTTCTGAAAGAATTCTGTTTGATTCCTCCAGTTATAGCAAATAAAATCCTTCAAAAACGCATCAAAATTTTGTGGGGTAGATTGATGGGATGGATTGAAAGAGTTTCAGAAATTTCTCCCTTTTCATTGTACACACTTCTCTGTGGCACAGGGCTACGTACTGTCCTCTCCATCTTCGTTTGCTGAAAAATGGGAATAATAAATTTCAAAAATACATTTTTTGAATGTCTGTGCCTGTTGAACACTGTTTTAAAGAAGTGTTCAACATAGCTGTTAAGATGGCAAATATAAAAGGAAGTACCTACTTAGTGTACAGGGGGATACTACAGAGCATTTACAAATATCTACAGAGGTCTGAAATAGAAGGCATGGTTCAGAGTATACCAAGAGAAGAAAAGGAGAGTTCCTCTGTTCAGCATTAAATTTGTCCTATAGAAGAAGAAAAATATAAAAGAAATTGGCTTGATCATTTAGGAAACATGCAGAAATCTGACAAACCTTTATCTCCCTGAATAAACAATTTTTTTTCTAGATATACCTAGACTATCAAGTCTGAAGCTGTTTAAAAAAACCCCATATCCTGGAGTCGGGTTTGCAATGCTCACTGTGCTACCTTTCATCTCCCTAACAGGACTTTTGTCATAGCTGGAAAGTCCTCCTTAATGAGAAATATGTTTGAATATGCTATGCTACTTAAGGATTTACAACTTGAACAACCATTAAGCTGTTTTAAAACCACAACTGAACATGAACAATAATTAGAAGATAAATCCACAAAGATAATTTCCTGCACACATCCTTCTCTGCCCCCAGTGTTGTAACTGATCAGGACGATGTCTTAAATACCAATAACCACAGAGATACACTTTAGTAACGACAAAGTAAATAGAAAATAAAAAAGGGTATGACTTGAAGTAATACAGTAGTTAACCTGTATCAGGATACAGTGCATATAGTAGAGAAGTTAAAGTTTGGTTACAAGCCCCACAGTATGTCATAGTAAAATTCTACTGCGTTAATTAGTACATAATTGGTCAGTGGCAATCATGGGTAATACTATTGATTAGTACTGTAGAAGTGAACTCCAGATTTGGAAAGAAAATCATATTCCAGTATTCTAAACATAATATATACTGCCTTAAACAAAAGTAGTACCCAATGCAGATTTTTTTTTATCTTGCAGTTGTTCTTATCCCCAAAGTAAAGGAAACCAAACCAACATTTCACCAAAAGCACGCTGGGAACCCTTCTGATAATTCAAGAACACTCAGTTTGCAAGAAACATCAATACTGGACTGAGCTGATGGTATTTCCGTGACTCCAGATACTTTAGACGTGACTTGTGAAACTGTCTGTGTTTCATTAGGAACTGCACAGAAAATCTGGATTTAAAGTGCTGAGGAATCTGACTGTTGCTGGGATAGCAAACACACAAAGCTGTGCTGTTCAGGATGATGTCACTGCAAACACAAGCAAGATACTGCACGCTTCAAAGTCTTTTCTGAATTGTGTGAATAAAGAGAAAGACATGTGGCCCAATATGGTGACAAGAAGATCCAGTATCTGATGCTAGACAGAACTCCTAAGAATCATCATCTTCTTCTACACTTTCTGGAGTTTAAATTACACCAACAGAAAGAAGAAATTCCTACAAGTTGGTGCAAAAGTTCAGTCATTTTGCGCTTTCTACCAAGAATGCTTTCTAGCTGCTGATCAAGCAGTGACTGATACAAAACTGTTCTTTAACAGGCTCCCTATTTAGACTTAGAAGAAAATGTGTTCACAGCAGAAAAAGGCAGCAAGTGGCAATGCTGAAAACTAAATCTAAACTACTTTTTACTGCAAGGGAGTTTTGGCAACAACTTGAAATAGACTTTGGATGAAATTGTCATTACTGAATGGAAATTAAATATTTCTTCTTGCAGGGACACTAAACGAAACAGAACCGTGAGCATTTATAAAACTGCGTTTGTTCAGTGTCTCATTTAGTAAGGTATTGGTAAGTTAGCTTATTTTATGAATTGAGGAAGTAGAAGAAGCCTAAAGGAAAAATACTGACAAGGAAGAACAGGAAAACTATATAGATTATTATATATTATTAGATGTAATTAATTTAAATGGTCAATAAAATACCATCATTCCACCAGTTTAATTTCACTGGGGTCTGGTATAATAGGTTTCAAGGGTGTTTGAAAGCATCAGATCCAGCATAGAATTGTCTGGTCAAGATCAATTTGTTGCAAAAGTTTTCTTTAATTACAATGTTGTGCCATTTATTTAAAAAGTTGTACTCCAGCAATATAGCAATACATGTGATATTGCACATTTTTGTTTCTATTAGTCTCATGCCTATGCAGTCTCCCTTTCTCACAGCAAAATGTCTAACTTAAATCACTGCTTTAAATATATTCAAATTAAAGTACTTAAGGGTCTATTCTCCACCATTTGGAACCCCATACATTCATTGCTGCTATTTCTATGGGACCTACTCAACAGTTTCAACCCTTAGAATAAATTCATTCAGGGATTTAAACAAAACTTGTATTAGCTTTCACTCTACCCCTCTGCAGTATTGCAACTTAAAAAGAGAACTCTACTTTATGTAATAAGACATGCCTATTAACATCAAACACAGCAATACAGACTTGTAAATATACCACGAATGTAGGCCAAGATTAGAAGAGAATTTTTACTACTTCATGCAAAATTTCCTAAATAAGTCTGGTATTTGAGAGAGCAACTTACAGCAGTTCTGAAGTTATTTTGAATCACATTAAACTTAGCTAACAATATACCAAAGTTTTGATTAATCTCTGCGGCAATTTCTATTTAAAATCACTTTTTCAAGCATTACCAGGTACAGCTGATGGCATTTCTTGGATGTCAGATGTTTCAGATCTTGAAGTAATGTGCTGATTTTCATCAAAAGCTGAAAGAAAATCTGGAGTTAAAATTAAAACTGGCTTCAGATCCACAGTATTTGGCCAGTAGCTGTTGGGCAGTTCAAGACAACATTGATGTGAGATCAAGCAAGGTGACAGCAGCTGTAAAGATCAGCTGAGAAATGAGGTGTTACATGAACACTGAAGCTGGTGTGAAATGAAGGAAGGTCAATTCCAGTAGCTCATGTGAAGCAATCTTCTTCTCACTGGCCTCTTTTTTAAAGTACTTATTCTTTGAAAGAAAACTGCAGCTACCAGAAGAAACCTAGAGGCAACAAAAGCTAGCAGAGGTCTTTTTGTGGATTGTTATTCAGTCAGTGTGGGGAATTATTTTCCAGCTTAGATTGCACAGAAGTGGCTGAGTTGAGCAGGGATGGGGGTGGAGCGTGGGGAGAGAGCCTAGCATCGAGCAGTCTTCAAAGCAACGTGTCTGAATGAACCTTGGCACTCTCCACAGCTGCTGGAAGGGATGGCAAGGGATGGAAAAGCTAACGGAATTATATGCTGTTTACCCATCACGCTCCCGCTGGTTTCCACGAAGGGATGAGAAGTGATTTTCAGGCCTGATCCCCGGGTAGCTAAGATCAAATATGAAAATAGTCTTGAAACAATAAGTGAAATCAGCCTTTAGATAAGGTGATCTTCAGCCCTTAGCACGTCCAAGGGATATAAATTTATTTTAGATTTCTCGTATACACACTTCTAATTGTTATTTGTGGTAGCCTACTCCATTTTTGTCTCATGGAGTAATTTTTTTTTTTTTGGATACATAACATCTAATTTTAGGCATTACCTACAAGGCCAGCTGTCTGCATCTGATTTTAAAATTCTATCCAATAGCAACAGCTGAGAGCAAAACCCTTCTCCCCTACACTTTAGTTTGGATGTGCCACATAAGTCTTTTAGATAAGGATTTGCAAATGCCCAATATTATTTTGATACAGCATGCACACAATTTTCACACAGGTGGTATCAAAACTTTTTCCTACAAATTCATATTTTGGCCAAGAATCATATTTTCCCTGCAACTGCCATAAAGCTACTTTGATAGAAACAGGATTATTGAGACAGACCATCCTTTGCCAGAAAATGGCTTAAAAATAGTTTTATGTTTTTCTGACAATATATTAATGAAAACACAAATGCAAAAAAAAAAAAAAATTGGATTCTTATCAGCCCCTAAGACCATCATTTCCATAGGAGAAATTATGCAGCCCAGAGCATGAAAGAAGCATTTCTGTGAGTGGTTTCATGTGAAAAAATGAAGAGTAGGTGCTCTTAACGTTAAGAACACTCATGATTTAAGGAAGTGTAAGGCCAAGTTATAAGTAATCTAAGTAGCCCAAATCTTTAAATCAAGAGAGAAGGCTGTGGTAATTTGGGTAGAACAATGCTACAGACAACAGCAAAGTCATGCCTGGTAAACTGCTAAAAGTTTTCTGTCTGATGAAGATAGGAATGACCTTGGATAGAGTTCTCAACTTCAAAAGAAAACAAAAATCTTGCGTTCATGCAGAGGCAAGATAACTGTCAGCACCACCCACTGAGTGTTAGCACAGCTGTATCATGTTTGTGTTCAGTGTGAATTCTGCAATAGATAAAAGCTTTTCTAAATTTATCTATGATGAGAAGCTAAAAGAACACTGATCAAACCTTAACAAAATAAGACTAGAGAAAACACGAATACTGTATGCATGTTGTAATAAGCTAATTTTCAGAAGACAAACTATGTTAATGCTCATTAACCCAATTCCATCTGATTGGTCCCCAGAAAGAGAGTGATGTTTGATATACTGATGTAATAAAAATCACTTGCTTAAATCATGCTAGTGTGAACAGAACCATTGATGAAAACCTCATAGCAGCCTTCTACTATTTTTTTATGACTATATTCTTTGAAAAATATCATTCTCAAATACAAATGCATAAATTGTGCTTAAAAACCTATATTCTTCATGAATACATGGAGGGAAATAATAAATTATTAGCAGAAGTAACTGTAAAAATAACTTTTAGCACCAAAATGCTGTACTGCAGCAGCCTTTTGAATAATAGAGACTACTTTAAAAAGTTATAACAGGAGACGAAAATCCAACCAATGAATCTCTTCAAAAGGTGTCTACTAGGTAAAGAAAAACATTCCCCCTGCAAAAGATAACTGTTATGCTGATAACCCAAAATTCATCAAACCCAAGAGTTTCCTCTTAAGTGCTAAATTCTGCTCCACTGACCATGTCAGAACCCTTCAGTAATACAGTACTAGCCTGAAAGAGCCAGATGGTATCAGGATCATTTACTTGAGGCTAGAACTGCTAATTATACACTGGTAATTATTACAAATAGCATGAAGCCATAATGAACAAATGAAATACCACTGGAGGGAACATTAAAAATACAGGACATATTACAGACATCTGAATTGTACCACTTAAACGTCAAGAAAAATCAAGGATAGATAATAAAATAAATGTCATTTACCAGTCTCTTGCTCTGACATTTTTGCAGATGTAGACGTTTGGGGAGTAGAAGTAACATGAAGAAAGTCAAGTGGGGCTGGAAAAAAATGGTGGCTTATTATTTAAAAAATACATGAACCATGACACCATGGCATCACCCACAACCACGAACTCAATGGTTAAAATTGCAAACAATAAAGAACTGAAAAAAAAAAATACATTCTGCAAAATTAGCAGAATTTTAAAAAGAAAGAGGTTAATATGCAAAGATGTATAAAACCACCCAAATACAATGCAAAAAATTAAACAGAATGACACAAGGAATATGGAAAAAAAATTCCCATGTGGTTAGAAGGAATGCAAGATTGAAAAAGTACAAGACCGCTGGCCAAGAGGAGTCAAGGAGAAAGCAAATTTATGAGATGAAGATACTGGAAAAAATCCAATTTAAAAATTTGGCAAAAATAAAAGAACATAAAAAGGGATTCAGACAACATCACCAGGCAGGGAAACAGAAACAAATATCCTTAGCCCAGCCAAATTTATATGCTTTGTTATAATTACAAGTATCTGATTTCTCCACTCTAAAACCAAGAAAGCTCAGAAAATTACTTTAAGTAATGCAAAGTAGGGAATATAAATTCCCTGGAAAAGATCCTGAAGTGACTGAAATATCTCAGTTGATATGAAAGCAAGACTGCTCCAGATGAAAGTGCCAAGTCACTTAATATTGTTCATTACAATTTTAACTTGCACTCAACTTCAGATTTTAGGCTCACCAGCCTGCTCACATAATACTTTGTTGCTCCATGGGCCACAAAATATTACAAGGACACAGGACTGGTCTTGCACACCTGCCAATGTGAAAGAAGCTGTCGGCACAAGCATCTCCACCACTGTCGCCAAGTGCCATAGCCAGTGCCTGAATTAACTGTGGTTTGCACGTATGGCCACATTTATATCTACACTTAAAGTTTACCCCATATAGGCCAAGAGAAGTAACAGGTTGGCTAAAAGCACAACAGTGTTTCCTGGGACGACTGCTGCCTTGCATAGTTGTCAAATCTGCAAGAAATATCGTTACTGCCAGAGGCTGCTGGTGTCTCAAACTGCAAAGAAACATCCTGTTATTCACCAAAAGCTGAAATGAGGTATAGATTTTAAAAAACCTAACACGGCCTCAAAAGCAGCAGCAGAGCAGAACATTCCCACTTCCATGCGATGGCAATGGAAAGGCATGGGCGGAAGAAAATGAGCCACCTTGAAAGTCAGTGGTGAGGCAACCAAGAGCTGCAGCCCTGCCCAAGGAATGCCTGAAAGGACAGCTGAACTGCTGTGCAGTGTTCTTGTGCCAGCCCAGCTGGGATTTGCCTCTTAGGAACGCTGTCATATTTGAATGCATCAGAGGAAGCAAGGCCCGCTGCCCAAACACAAAGAAGCAGGGAAGTGGAGCTGAAGGCCGGGTGCAACAACGTGGTGTCTCTGCAGGATGTCACATGCTTCCTGCAGAAAATGCTCATCAGCCATGGAAAAAGCGTGGGATCAAACAACGGAATTGCAGAACCAGTGTGGCGAGTGCTTCATTCTCTCCATGGAAGATGACAAGGATGCCAGGTGGTTTGGGGTGGAAGGTGTGATGGGAAGTGAAAGAGATGGGAGACAGTGGGAAAAGAAGGCTGTTGCTAGTTACCCATCACAGTTTGTTGAGTTGCCAGGGAGGAAGGAGTGGTGGACTTCGGCCTTGGTCTTCGAGTAGCTAAGGTCAAACACAAAAAGCATCTTCAGCTCCTCAGACAGGCTGCTGTCACACAGGTCACATCAAGACAGAGTTATAAGGAAAGGAACAAGGTCCTGCTTGGGCCAGGCTACCACGTCACAGCATCACTCCCCATGGTGGCACAGGGCTGCCTTTCAATTGGCATTGGCAGCCAAGCCATGAGAGGAAACCTAGAAATGGTTCCCCAGAAATGGCTGCGGAAAATTTACAGGTAGAACAAATTTTAGCAAGAAGCCATAAGGGTCCAGCCACATCACTGACCCACTTTTTGGGACACCAGCACATCTGAGCAGGCTCATCACTGCAGAGGAGAGCACTGCCAAAGTAAGCAGCGAAGGAGGGAATCGCTGGCTATTTACCCATCCTTGTGGTTTCCTGTGAAGCAGACGAGGTCGGTTCCAGGACTGGTCTCTCAGTTGCTACGGTCAGACACAGAAATGGTCTTGAGATCTCCACTCAGCCTTGCCACAGCAGCACAAGCAGCACCACCTCACAGCGCCCTAAATGCCTGTATTTAGGGCCACACGTGCCCCTTCCTGGCAGTACCTTGTGACTCAAACCTGCAGGCAAGTGTCCTGCTGTGGTTGCAACTAACAGAATACTCCCTGAGCCTCAGTAGCTAAATGGCTCTACATCAGCAGAAAAATGCCTAAATATCCAATTCACCAAAGCACTCCTTACAGTTCCTTGACAGATGCTAACAGTTCTTGCAGAGGTAACCAGTGTGGTGGTGCACCCCGCCCCCCTGGCCCCCCTTTCCAGGTAAGTGAAAAAACAATCAGAGTAGTGGTGTTTCACCACTATACCACCATAGTGGTATTTTTTGAGCAATCTCAAACACACTCATTTGGGACAATTGGCAACTAAGAATCACACCTATGCATTTAGAATTCAAGATCTGATCTCACTTTATCCTACAATCAATGAAATCCTTCATTCTGTGGCTCAGAAATAACTGTCCCTGGCACTAATAAAGCACAATGCAGAGAATTTCTCTCTCTGTAGAGTAATGCTTGCAAGCAAGTGAAAAAAGGAAAATTTTCCACAGAATTCTAGCACATCTTACAACTTACACTCGTACAACTCAACATCTCTTTGTACACTGAAGAACAAGTACCTTTACTGATCTCCTCATACCCTGTTATCCTAATTTTGCACCGGGAGAATGCACAGCCTAATACACCAACCAGCGTCAATCTAGGCTATGCGTACTCACTAGCGCTGCGCATCTCCGCCCACTGCTTTGGGCTTGGCTTCAGGTTTAAGGCAGGCAAGACTTGTGACAGTTTACAAACATGCACACGGATGAAGTTGTGGCAATAAGGAAATGGTGCTGAGTGATTCCTCTGGGATATTTTGATATTCCCAGTCTTTGGAAATGGAAACCCTTCTGTTCAGGTCCCTTCGACTTGCTCCTTTTCTAGAAACATTCAATGACTCACTAACCGAAGTGTTTTTATCTGCTTAAGAACAGCAGATAAATATTTTTTCTGCCTGTGGAGATGCTTTTCCAATGTGCAAAAGGAACAAATTTGACATGTTAACACTTATGTAACCATTCCTAACAATGGGCCTCTGTATATATAATCCTCCACAAGAAAACCTGGACAACCTAACTTTTTACCAACATAAAACATTAATCTTATCATTGCAATATTTCATTCCAAATGTCTCAAAAGTTGCAGTAGATGCAGCTACTTTCTGTCTCTCCAGCTTTATACAGAGCAAGTCAGAATACATCCTCCATTTTGCAAAGCATTGCTGTGTCTTTTGAGAGACTGCCTAGATGTGAGGAGAGCTACAAAGACAGATATCATTACCAGCTGAGATTGGTGGCTTTTCTGGCATGCCAGATGTTGTGAATCTTGAAGAAGGAGCCTTCCTTTCACCTAAATCTGGAAAGATAATCTTGTGTTAAAAGGTTTAACTGCCTCAGAGCTACCTGGATAGCTCAGGACTTGGCAAACAGATGTTGCATTGTTAAAATGGAAGCACAGGGAAAATTGCAAGTCAGCTGGGCATTACTCTGTCTCATGGACTGTTAGGCTGGTGTGGAAGTCAATGTGGAAACCAGGTGACCTAACTATTCATCCTAATGAGAATTCTTATTATTACTTAATAATCTCAGCACATAATGCATGGCAGATAGTAAGGAAACACCTTTGGATCCAGAAAGTAGTCAGTGGGCCAGCCTTTTCACAGAAACATTACACAGAAATGTGTGTAAGTTTTTATTCCCTCTCACAATGAAGCCCTCTTAGCACAGGAAAAAAAACCCCCAAAACTGAGAAAGGCAGATCCACGTCTGGGAATCTTAATAATGAGAAAACCAAACACAGCCAACTAAAGGGAACTGTCCTCTTTGCCCCTGATCCTCCATCTACAAAGATGAATGATGAGTGCAGATGAGCATCTAGTTAGCAACAGCAATAAGTGGTATGAATTACTGTGATGGTGACAACTAAAGCAATGCAAAACTTCCAAAAATAGCAGCAAGGATAAAAAAAAAAAAAGAAAACAAAATCTTTGAAACCATAATAAAGTTAACTTATCAGTTTTACCCCATGCCATTTCCAACAACTGAAGCTCTGTAGTAATAATAGGCATGGATATTTCCAAATCAGTAGTATCTCTAGCTGCAGTAAAAAAACAAAAACAAAGCTCCTGAGAAATAATTTCATGTAAGTAAATTAAGAAGGAACATTCAGTGGAGAGAAATTTGAAATTTTACTTTCTACTGCTCTGCAAAGCATTTATTATTTTTACTTATTTATTTAGAAATGAACCTCCTTTGTCTGTTTCAAATACCATCACTAATTACTTAGCTGAAGATGTTACTCTAGTTTTCCCATGTGTGCAAATATTAACAAAGAGTTTTACATGCACATTATGCATAAATAGCACCTTGAAGAAGTTCTACAACTGAAACCATATCTATTCATGAACTCAAAAATTCTTCAGAAAATTTTGGGAAAAATGTGATTTCAGGAGATTAAAGTATTTTGTCACCACTTCATTAAGTCACTTAGCTCTACGCAGCATCCCAGTTTCAGCCAAATTTTTTTCGGTCAGATTTGGTCCCAGGTATCCTATGTAACAGAAGGAACTTACTTGATTTAAAATCATTGCCTGGGAGTGGGATGCTTTGTAGAATAATGCAGCAAACCTGAACTGTACTGGGATGCCAAGAACAGTAGGTTACTCAGCAGAGAATTTAACACAGTCCTGCTACACAGATCAGAGAAGATTTGGGCAAAGAACTGCTTTCCTTCCCCCTTCATCTCCTCCTATCCCTTCACCATTGTCCTCACCTCTTAACTTCATCATGCTCAATCAATACTTAAAAAACTTGAGCATCCTCTCCTACCTAAGGCTACAGGAAAAACAATCTATTCCCAAAGCTATAACTCAAAGTAGACTTAGTTGGAAAGGCCTGGCCTTAGCTGTGTTGACTTTCTTATTTTAAGACAATGCATAGGAAAAAATTGCAGCAAACTGTACATGAACACTGGAAAACTGACAGGAAGAAAGAAACAAAAAAAATCTTATCACTAAAAAGTATGGTATTTTACTTAACTGGAACAGCCTTAAGCCTTGCAAAATTTGACTCTTTTCCTGAGACACCTCTTTGATCAATACTGCATTATTCTGTAAGCTAGTTGCAGACTTGCTTTAAACTTGTGCTCTGCCTGATCCCAGGAATGAGGATGCTGACACAGGAGTTGAAAAACCAAGATGTAGGGCAACACCCAAGGCAAGCAGTATGCAATAGCTGTCTGAAATCATCAACATGGAAGCAGCAACGAACTTTTCTGCACCAACCAATCAAAAGGGTATGCTTGAGAAACAATATTATTATAATTTACCAGTGCCTGGTATTCCTGAAGGTGCAAAAGTTTGGGGAGTAGAAATAACAGGAAGAGAGTCATGTGCAGCTGGAAAATAAAAGCAAAAATAATGCTGTGTGGTTTCGAAGTGACAAGAAACATTCTGGAACAGCATTGTATTCCTTCATAAGCTGACAAAACTTCTGGGTAATATTTAACACATTATGTTCCACAGAAAGGTATGGTCTGAAATGTACAATAACTGCTAAGTGTTACTTCAAAATGATTCCCAAAAACATGCATTAATACCTAATGCAATTAATGACCAAATTGTTACCAGACTCACACAAAAAGAAGGTGAAATATAGAGTTAAAAAGAGGAAATACAAGGCTATTCAAAAGAGGAGAACAAATTACGGATAAAAAGTAGCAAACTGTGACATCATGGAATTTTTTTCCAGGATGGATTAGGAAGGAGGATATCCTGGTGCTGAAACTGGAGAAGGAAAAAGGATGACAAAACAGGAACTGGACCAAATGAAACATAAAAACTTTTGTCAGACACATGAAGAGCTGACTGCTGTAATCAATCTCCCCCTCAGTAATGGATTTCCTTCAATGTTAATTTCTTCCAAAAACATATGCATCAGGCATCACGCTATTGGCCTGCTAATGAAATGAAATCTTTCCAACTGGCTCTCATCTTATTATTTTTTTTCCCTTCTTTTGGAAAACAGTCAGTTGCCCCAGGCAAATAACATCTATAAAATAAGAGAAACACATAATAGAAATTTTGTAAGGACCAACTAGAAAGCATCTGAATCTTCAGTGGTATGTTTTTATAGTGCTAGTTTAGAAATCTGGGCAGAATTATGTCTATGTTTATACAGAAAGGCTAAAAGAAGAGGGACAGTTTCAAAATATGTTGGAATTTCTTCAGTTTCCATTCAACTCTTACAACTCAGAATCCTTCAGCAAATCAGGATATTCTACTTATGAAACTCGGGTGTGGACAGACCAATTTAAATTTGGTATTTACAGTAAGTCCAATTTAAGAATTGTAAGAATTACATGCTGTTGCCAAACATGGAAAACCCCCTGAACTACCAGTTTAGTATTTCATATAAAATATCACAAAGAGATCTGGTACTTGACGCGGGGCTTTCATACCTACAGTTATTCTTCATTTATGTCAAACTGAACAAACTATTTAATGAGAGGCACTATGTCTCCTCCAGAAATTCCCAACTGTCGGGACGATTAACCTCATGAGAAACCATTACCGGAACGGGTTGGTTGCACTTCTATGGTACCAGATGGTTTGGATCCTGAAGAAACAGTCTGTTTTTCCTCAAAAGCTGAAACAAGAATCTAAGCTTAAAATGCTGAGAGAGCTGTGACTTGATGGATTAGCATCAAACAGCTGAATGAAGGCTGTGCAGTTCCAGACGATGCTAACGCAAAGCTGAGCAAGATGGCAGACGGCCTAAAGTGAGATGTGAGACAACGGCCGCGACAAGGGGAGGTGATGGCTGGAAACACACATTTCTGGCCTTGAAATGCAAGTCCCACATGCTTGAAAGAACTCTTACCAGCAAGGAATTCTCTCTCATTAAATTTTCTGGGTAAGCTATACCGAAAGAAATAAGGTAACAGCAAGACATGACAACACTATCTTTAGGCAGTTTTTAAACTGAAAACAAATACATTTTTCAGGTAGTTGCACAGACACAAGAATGGTGAATAAGCAGCTCTCTGTGAGTGTTGGTAGCCAAGATTAACATTTGCAGATCTACATGATGCTAAGATAATGGAAGAAAAATCATTGAACTGATCTGCTAATTACCCATCTCCATCTCTCTCGTTTCTGCAGAAGATATGGATTTCAAGGCTGTACTCTGAGTGTCTAAGAGCAAACATGAAACAAAATTTTATCATTCCAAGACAGACTCTCTCCTTGCAAGTGATACAAAATCTAATTTCAACTGTAACTAGCAAGCTTTTGTTTGGTTTGAATGTCTTTTCATTCCGTAATTTTTACCCCATTCATATTTGGGCATGTCTTATCTAATCAAGCTGAATCCTTTTTACTTAAGAGATTTTATTCACAGCGAGGCAGCTACAACCCAAACACAATTCATTTGATATTCACACCACTTGCAGGTCTTTATAAACTGGTCACTATTGCATTATGTATAACTGTTTTTAAAGGAGTTGCAATGGGAAAACATAAGAAAAGAGTAGTACAATGAAATCAGTGAAATAATCGTGAAAGTTAGTAAACAACACCTACTATCTGTTATCTGTAATGAGGATTATTACAAAGACCTTCTGGTTTGTTCACTTTGAAGTATGGATAACCTGAAGTGTGCTTTAATGAAAACAGAATCAAGATGGAATTGGGCATTCTTACCCAAAAAGCCATCATGAACAAGCTTCCACCATGTGCAGGTTTTGCACTACTGTCCTGCTACAGATCCTACCCAGCTGTGTGTACTGGTCAGTAAGTATTTTTCCTTCTGTTAAAACCCCCGTTCAAATAATTAGGTGTAGTGTTCATTTCTAGTGTAGGCAATATGAATACATGCCAAAAAGTGAACAGCCTTTTTTTCATACATTGGATCTGCTTTCCCATTTACTTTCAATCCATCTTATCACATTAAGAATTTGGATCCCAGGTGACTATCCTGATATAGTTGGGCTCAGCAGCTGGATCAGATGATCATTGTAGGTCCCTTGCAAATGGAACACTTCTATTCTATATTTATAGACAGGAAAATACTACCAACAAAACACATATGATTCACAGCTTTTGGCACAAGCTCCCATTGATCCATTTACATCCAGTAAGAACTATAAGGGATCTCCCAAAGGCATCAGAACATTGAAGGCACGCTAACAAAGCTATCTTTTCAGAAATATTTGAATTCAAAATATACTGACCACACAGGAAGTTTACAAAACAAAGGAGAGATCTCCCTCTAGCACAATCAAGATAGAAAAATGAAGAAAAACATTCTTCAGGGGAACTAGGGCAGAATACAAGTCAGATGCAGTTGAACTTCATAAATTAAATTTCGCTTGCTTTGCTGATTTTATGACAGCAGGTGATCAAGGCATGCAGAGGCACAGCACAGAGAAATCTCCTCTGTATAACCACCCCTTGACTCTCACAGAATATCTTTGACTTCAGCAGCCACTTCATGGGGAGCACAGATGCTCCAGCTGACCCAATTACTCAGCCTAGCCTCACATAATGAAATCCCACTTTTGCCAAGTGAAACTATTCAGAGGGAATGGAAGACATGAGAACAAAACCAGAATAAATACTTGAATGAAATTCTTATTTTTTCCTCAAGTGTTGCTATTATTCCACATTTACCACTGAGACAAACATAGGATTAGATTATCATTCCCTTTTTCTTCAGAAAGAAAAAATACTTCACATCCCTAATAATTTTCAGTTTTCCAGCTACATTTATAGCAAATAGGTTCTTAAATCATCATGTCTCTCTCTTTACAATGCTGCCTCTAACTGGATTTAACCAAATGTCTTTCACTACAGTGAAAACAGATGTCTCTCCCCATTCCCTCAAACATACCTGGAAAAGAGCTGTCAAAAAAATCTATCAAATTAAGAACAAATTGTGAAGATTATTTTCATGTACTTGAGAATCTGCTTCAAATATGCATTTCAAGAACTAAGAGGTGTTCCTGGAAATTATTTTAAAATTTGGCAGACTACATTAAGCAAAAGTATGCTGTCTAAATAAGCCAGCACTATTCTGTGATAACTTTCTGACGAATGCTTAATGAAACATAAATGAATCTGATTCAAGGGCCCTCCAGGTAACTAGTGTAATAGCTGTTAATACAGAAAGCAGCAACAAGCAATAGTTTTGGTAGAACGAGCTATTTATGACTAATGCACACCAAGAGAAAATACAGGCCTGTTATGAAATCAGAGGTCTTGGGAAAGGGAGACACAGGGTATGACATAGAGGAGTAGAGGCACGAGATGGTAAGAGATGGGGACTAGGCTTGGCACCGGACATCCCCTGCCACAAACAGCTCAGCAATGTCAGCTGCAAAAACTGCACACTTGGAGCTGGACAAAATTTAGTTTAGGGTAACAACAAGGACACAGAAAGAATATCTAACAGACACAAATGCCCCCCTATGCGGTGAATTCACATCTGAGATGTCTCCCAGAAGAAAAAAGGAAGAAAGAAGGGAGGAGGAAGAAAGCATCCACACAAACATCATATTCTTCCCAGCACAGGACTCCAGATGCTCATAACTTGCTGAAACATCCCCACTCATCACCAACACAAGCACCAAAGCACTGAGCTTAGGGCCCAGTTGTGTAATGAAAGGGCGTACAAAGCACCACAAAAAGGGTAGAATATAGGAAGTTTGTGTGTTACTGTTTTAAATATATTTCTCTTATTGGGGCAAGTTTTGTGAAGACAATTTTTCACTAAAGTTTACTCATATTTACAAAGAAAGTAATTACCAAGTTCTGTCAATGGACTTTTTGGAGCATCAGGGATTCTGGATCCAGAAGGAGGTAGCTGTATTTCATTAGAAACTATGATAAAAAAAATAACCAAAACTTTATTTGATTAAGAATACTACAGATTCACAACACAGACTTATGGACCACTCACTCCTGAAAACAATGATATTTAATAAAAAAGAAAAAGTAGTTCCAACCTAGAAAAAAACCCACATAAATTGCCACTTAAAAATGTATGCATCCGTTTTTCCCTAACTGTTAAACAAAGATCTATCAATCATGGGAATTTGACCGTGAACATCTATCAGTAACTATGAGCAGCTAGTTTAAAATTAATCAACGATCCATCTTGATTAATTTTCATTTTTCAATCTTTGAAATGTAGCAAAACCAAGGAAATCTGAGTATGGTTAAAAAAACCTGATTAAAAGTAAAAATAAAATTAGATTGACTGATGGTTTTGCTTCAGTAAATTCTGGAAATCTGCTGTCAAATGTAAATGAAAAAAGAAAAAAGTGAGAGCAAGATATTAATGTGAATCAATAGGATTGTGTAAAATGCATTTAATGAGAAGCATTAGCAGTCCTCTTCATGTGAGGATTTGCATTTCAGTCCTGCAAACACTTCTGGTCCTTCCCTTTATCATACATCCTCCTGTATGCAGGCCAGCTGTGCTTTAGAAAAATCTAAGCAAAGTTTTAAAACAAATAGAATTAAATACAACCTCAAGTTTAGATTTGTCTTCATAATTTTGCACGGCTCAGGGAAGAAAGTACAAGCAATAAAATGAACATCAGAGAATTTAGAATTCTGAATACCAAAACTAAATAGGTGTTACACCAAATCACAAAACTAACCATACAACATGGAGACAAAAAATGAAAAAAAAAAAAATCAGTAGAGCTTCTCTTTCCTTCAAGGCAAATAAAATTATATCCCATCACATGCAATATAAAATTGTTCTTATTCATTGCTGTTGATGTTACCTAAATTAACCTGTAATCAGAAGAAAATCAAGGAGGTAATTATTTCAATTCTATCACTGAGGTCAATTTTACAGATGGAAATTTTATGTTATATCAACCGTGCAGATCACATAGACAGAAAGCATTAATTTGAAAAATCAAATTGAATCACACAGTCAAATCTGTGAAAGCCACAGTTCATCTAGAGCTAGGTGCATCCTGCTTTACAATTCATTCCAGCATTAGTCACTGCAACCACAAAAGGAACCAGAATATTTTAATCAGGACTTCCTTTGGAGTCAACACAAGGAGGATGCAGCAAGTAGTAGAAAAATTCTGCTGGAGATGAAGAAAGAATGTAAAAATGGAAATGTAGAAAGAATGTAAAAAAAGCAAAATTAGTTACCCAGTATGTTTTGAGTTTGCACCAGTTTGGGTTTAGGTGTTGATTTAAATTCTTCAGGTCCATGTGTTTTCTCAGCCTGAGCTAAAAGAAAGAAGCTTAATGTAACTTAAAATCCCTCTGAACTTTTCTTTATCTACTGCCCAAAGCCTGCTGCTTTTCTTATCACCATTTCATGTCACGTGATTAGAGTGATTTCTACAGCAGCTCAACTGCATCATGATTAATATTTACTTTTGTTTCCACAAGTGTAATCTATATGATGTTTTGGATTTATTTTGCTGTGATTTTATATTAACAAAAGAAAATATAAGTCATGAAGAGCAAAGTTAAGGTCAGAAACTCACACTACTGTTACAGCCTCTTAAATACATTGTGTAAAATCGTGTAAATTGCATTTTACACAAGATCCATTACATCACAAAGTGCATTTACAAATATTTTCCTGTTATTCTGAATGGTTTGTAATCCTTCTAATATAAAAATTTTCAGGAACATAATAAATACTCACCTGTAATACCTCAGCTCTTTCGGTTTCCCAGTAATCATAGAATAAGTTTTGATTTCCATTCATTCTTCTAATTCTACATTTTCAGTGTAATGCATGGGCAGTTTATTAAAAAGCCATTAAATGTACCTAAACTTAATTGCTGGCTGTATTTTAATATACTACTGCATAACTGTACTCTGCCAACTCTTTCACATTACAATTAATGCCAATGGTAAGTAAGTCAAGGTCACTTATTTCCTCTGCATCTTGCTAGAGATCCCAGATCAGTTTAATCAGTCATTCAGTACACAGAATTGGTCACCTAAGATTGTAAAATGACAAAGCTTGTGGATATGGAACACAGAATGGTAAGGTCTCAGCCTTGAATGTCACAAGAGCATTAATTCCCTCCACAGAGCAAACTACACAGTATTTAGCACACATTGCTCTTTGGAAGAGATCTTTAATACTGGTGGTTGGCATCAATATAGCACTAAGTTTTAGTATTAACTTAATAACAGATCACTTTCTTTTTGAGGCACACTAGAAGACAGTTTGGTTTTTCCTGCATGCTCTCCAAGCTTTTTCTACAATCTACTGAACATGCTTCAAGCAAGAACTGATCATGGAAGTCTATAAGTTTATTTCACTTAGTGAAAAAAATGTGCTATTTTTCACATTCTAAATAGTGGGATTTAGATGCTATTACAGATATAACAATTACACTATTTTTTAGTTTGGAGTATGGTGCTTTCAGTGCCACACATTCTTGAATCTCTACAGATGCTGCCTTGTTAGGGTTCAATTCAGCTTGTAAATCAGCTACAGTGCTGTTACTGTCAGTGCAAGGAGGATTTTGTTGTCCAGAGAAGGTAGAGCAATTTCTCTCTATGAAACTTGTGGGAGAAAATTCACTCATCAGAAACACTGAAGCAACAACTAACAAACCTGTACCTCAGAAGCACTTCAAAAGCTAATATTTCTTATTGGTGAGGTGCAATAATGAAGAAAAACCCGAACAATCCCACACCAAATGCAAATACAGAATTCACGATGTTTCAGATTTGTTTTTTTAGAGGTCAGAGGGTTTACACTCAAATGAAATGTGTCTTGTCAGCTAAATTAGCAGAGTAAGCTGAATAAGATAAAGCATGCCTAGAACTGGAACAAAAGAAACCAAGCTCTCAGTTTTGCACAAAACATTGTAGGGATGACATGAAACTAAGGCAGATATTTTGTAAAAAAAAACATATGGGAAGAAGAAAGTTTAGGCTCTGAAAGCTAAATCAGAGAAAAGAGAAATGCCTCTGACTATTCCAGGGTACCAGGTAAACTA
Source organism: Struthidea cinerea (assembly GCA_013397865.1). Taxonomy (NCBI): domain Eukaryota; kingdom Metazoa; phylum Chordata; class Aves; order Passeriformes; family Corcoracidae; genus Struthidea; species Struthidea cinerea. The sequence continues at coordinate 1,852,037 of VZTI01002188.1, read as the reverse complement.
GGCCTAATGTAGTGGTTCAAGGCTGTCTACAAAGTAGAGCGTTAACACAACCAAGTTACTTTACCATCACAGCATGGAACACAGCAAGAATGCACTCCGGCAACATTTCTTAAACTATGGTTCCTCTAATTTCTCTTGACCCTCTTTTCATCTACAACTGGAATTAAGATATTCTGATGAAAACATTAATCTCACTCCTGATATACCATGTGAGCACAAGGGGAACTCTTCAGGGACCAGAAGGAGGACAGCAGGAACAGCACTTGGGTGACATGGCTACAAAGGAGTTATTTCAACTGGACATTAACCCTAGTTAATGGATTCTGAGGCAGCACTTTTCACACTTTTCATTTCAAGCCTATTCTGTGTTTCACTAATCTAATTCATTAAATTTGTAGTATAAACCCTTACATAAAGAAATAACTAGGTTTTTTTTTTCTTTTTTTTTTTTTTTTAAAGAAACTAGTGCTTTCATGTCCCAGACTAATGTGCTCATATTTCTAAGTGTTGGTGGGCTCCAATTTCCCAGTGAAATTAATAGAAAGACCCATTTAGAGGAGAAAAAACTTGTAGCAGTAGTCTGAGGTATATTAGACAACAATTCAAAGACTGAGGAAAGCAGTACAGATTTGCGCTGTTGTGTTAAGAATAAATTAGTCCTGAGTGGAAAATATTGTAACAAGCCTGGCAAAAACAAAGAATGAAAGAGCTTACTAACAAGTCTTTCCATGGAAATGCATGCCAAGGGAGGGGAGGATTGAAATTAAGAAAATGATGGGATGCCTGCTGGACAAATACATGAAAAAAAGTTACTAAACTGTGTCACATCACAAAACACACCCTTTGGTAAAGAGCCAGTGGAACACAAGAGCAGCCCGGCTCACAGAGCCTTTCAGAGAGACTGCTTGCTGAAATACTTGGAGCTCCTTTCTTCTCTTCTAGCATGGCTGATGACACAACAGCTGCTACAGCACAGAGCTCCTTTTAAATCAATGTTCTGTTGCCAGTCTGGCACCGGTCCTTAAACCTTCCCCAGCAAATAATTATTATGCGTTACTCAAAGAATCCAGTATGATTTTTCAAACAGCAATGTCTGAATGAAATATAGTGAAGTAGATCCTGTTGCTAAACTCAATTAATTATGCCTATATATTAAACTGTCTCCTAATGCAACCTTTGCAAAAGGTTAGTACTCAGATCTCTCACTTAAGTTACTCATAAAAGTCTGGCTAAAATGCTTAAGTATTCAAGTTATTTTTCCATATGCCATGGCAAGACAGAATTACACTAAAAGAACATTTTTCTTTTAAAGGATTCACTTTCGCTTCCCTGTTTCCTGATTTCCTTTTTTCTTTTTAACTGAAATACTGCAACCATGATGGATACATTTTTTAATGTAAATAGTGTGACATACCCTTACTTTAACATGAGGCACTGGTGCTGAGATCAACAAATACCTGAAAGGAATGGTCACCACCTTTTTTTTTTTTTTTTTTTTTTTTAAAA
>VZTI01002188.1:1790975-1849465 GCA_013397865.1 Struthidea cinerea | reverse complement strand
TTTTTTTTTTTTTTTTAAGACTAAGATGGTATAGTGAAGTTAAGCAAAGCTTTTTTTATATATTTAAGGAATAAAATAAACACAGTCATCTTTAAGGGCAGTATCTGCATGAATTGTGTGATGTCAAAGAAACCACTTGCTACACCACTTCAGCCAGCCAGGAAAGACTTGATAGATAGGCTTGAGTAATGCCATCAAGATCATGTAACATGTTTAATCCAAACCAAAGCAAACCCTTGGTCATTGTTTCCTCAAATTCCTTTTTAGTTTTAAATTCTTGCCACAGTTCAAGCATCCCTTCTTCCTTTCAGCAAAGAAGTTGGCAGAAGCCAGCTATTGTCTCTTGTGACAGCAGAATCAAGACTTCAGACTCAGTTATAGGATTAGAGCCAGACTACAGAAAATGAAGATAGGCATATGCCTTCTTAAACAATTCTGAAATGTGGGTCAATAAAGCGGGTGAAATGTTAATCTTCATCATTTGACCCTGAACAATTCAGCTCTTTCCAATCCTTTTCCCCTCCAGACAGAAAATGTCAAAATATAGGACTGTACTTGTCATACAAATTCATAAAGTAGTCTGTCTATGTTACACTAATTTGCTTCCTAAGCAAATGAAGGCAGTAAATCTTGCAGTATTTAAAATTTCCCTTTATGTTTTTGAACAGTTAAAAGCAGCATCTTACTACACCCTTTTAAATAAGTGGTATTTTTTCAGCCCTGAATAGATGACAAAAAACTTCAGTCTTCCAAATATGAAAGTTAATATATATTTCACAGACACATATCCTAGGATCAAATGTTATATTCCTTTCCCATGTATTTACATTAATAGGACCAGTAAGACCACAGGGGGAGTGTGGTTAAGATTAATATGTTCAGACCTGAACTGAAATGGAACATTGTGATGTCATCCTCTGCACCGCTGAAAAAGAGCTTTGCACTGTTCCATCTAAACCTCATGCATCCATTTCAAACAATCATGTTCTTATAATTAATTTTCTTCTTCATATATTTCATTAAAGTCAGAATCTAAAGGTGCATCACAAAAAACTAATTTTGCCGTTTTTCACAATTTCAAGGCATCCATCACCCCACAAATATACGGTTCTAATTCTAAGCAGTTTTATAAACTTAAAAATTATATCACCTGAAACTTTCCTCCAAAATTAGATTCAGATTTTTATCCACATTACCGCTCCTTGCCAGTTCAGCCACTATCCTCCTGTTTTCCAACCACTATTTTAACTGTACATTAAGCAGCACAAAGATGGGTTTAATTTTAGTTTATATATTTGGCAAAGATATTCCACAGAGTTTCTAAAAACAGAATTTTCATTACCTGGAAGGGACTGTGGGGAGATTTCTTGAACTTCTGGTGTTTTGGATTCAGCAGGCCATACTCCAGTTTCATTCTTAGCTAAAAGAACAGACATTAGAGAGTAATTACAAAGATGTATCTGCCCTCTTTTACCACACATTTATTTCTGTCCCACTTTAGTTTGACTCAGTAAGCCAACATGGATAAATGTGGAAAGCTGAGTACCTTTAGGACCCAATGAACTTCCACTGCACAATCACTACAAGCTATGTTAAACACATGCATTTTTGGTTTTGTTCTGTTCATTAAAAGATACTTTAAAAATAAAATTTACAGCAAGGATTTAATGACTTATGAATCATTATTTTCACAGTGCAAAATGGTTTTCAGTGTTTTTTGTTTGCCTAGCATTTCTGCTTACCCAGTTTTTTCCTGGATGCTTGAGGTATGTCATCTATTGTCAGCAGAGGAGGAGGAAGTTTCTGCTGGCTTTCATTGAGACCTGGAACAATGAGGTGCACTACAGAGAAAGATGCGTGCCATTAATTCCAGAAGAGATGAAAACACACAGTCTGCTCTCTGAGATACGTGAGCAACTACTACTGAACCACCGGGAGTTTAGTCTGAGTATCTGGGAAATGAGTTTGTTCTATCCCGTAATTATCACTCCCATTTGGTGCTGTTCTCCCTTTACACCACTCCTTCTATTACCACCATTTCATGATTTATCAGAGTTGAAAACCATTCAATACTGGAACACTGAAGCATCACAGGTACTGGGACATTCTGTCTGGTGGGCCAAGCAGGCTCAGCACCAGACTGGGTTAGTATGTGTGCGTTTGATTCACATCAATGCGCTGAGACTCACACTAAGAAAACTTAAGCCAAAGTTATGCAGTCACAGAAAATATTTCCATATATAAAGGACTAAGCAATAAATTCAGGAATAAACTGGTCCCAGGGTGCATGATGCAGTGAGCCTTTCATGGCAATTTCAGGCAGACCAGTAGTTCACCACACTGTGCACTATACGACAGATTTTCCCCTGGTTTCATGTTCTAATATTGTGTATTCTCATAGGTCAAACAAGAACATAAAGTAGGAAATTGAATGGCTTGGAGGGAAAGAGTAATGCCCTGACATCTAACATCAAATTCTAATTGCAAGATTTCAGTAGTTTAATATATCAGGTTTGACTGTGGATGGGACTGTAGATGACTCTGCTACCTTAAAAGCCCAGTAAGAACAATCCCTCATCTCAACAAGATCTTTGCCACAGAATTTCACTTGTAGTATGAAAGAACTCCTTGGCTTAAACAGTGACAGTGTCTTCTTTTAAATCCAATGACAATGAAATGATTCTCTTTCACTTAAGCTACAACACTCTTGAACCATCTGTACCACCATAAAAAGTAACAAATACTGTCTGAACCAGCCGCAAAATACCCTTTGATATACAAGGAAAAACTATTAAGATCAAGAAAATTAAAAGCATTTGCACAATCTGAAGTTTCAACCAAGGGTTAAGAAAAACAATAAAAATATCTTCTAGTCACCTAAAATTGCTCCTGGGAGAGAAGAACTATCTGGTGCTTTTGACTGCGTCCGATTTTGAATAACTGTGGAGACAACACAGGGAGATTAGAAGCTAATTTTAAAAACCTCAAAATAAGAAATAAAAACACACCAGAAACAGACCTCGGCATTCTAAAAATGTTTCCTCAATACTTGCAGATGAGGACACCATCCTAATCTTTTCTGTATTTACATTCAGTCTAAGAGACTGCAAACTGTGTTTCTTCTATATCATCTCTTGTACACCTTTTCCCCCTGGCATATCAATTTTGGTGAAAATGACATTCTATGCTTACGTTATTATAGGGCCAGCTGCAGGCCATCCCATTGTCCTGACACTCATTTTAATTTCAAGTTACTCTTGCAGAGTATAAGAATAAACTTAAAAAAATTCACAAACTTACTTTGTTTGATTATTGTGACAGGGACCAACTTCTTATTATCACCGAATATAATCTGAAAAAAAGAGAAAAAAGATAAAAGTAGCGCCTTGGGACAACTGCCATAATAGTAATTGAACTGAGTAATAAAAATAGAGGGTTCTAATCCAATACCACGCCTGTCCCAAATTAACGCTGGATATGGCTCTGGCCCTGGTCCCTGATGGTTATGCTATTGCTTCAGTTCCCACGGGCTAGTGTGGTAATATTGCATTTTGATCTCCTTCTATCAGCTTGAGATGTTTTGCTTAATAAAAACACAGTATTTGACATCTTAGGAAGCCCCAGTTCTTTTTTCTCTTAAGGATCTCTGGAGCACTCACTGGGGAGTAGTCCAGAATTCTAAGAAAATCTGACATTTAACTACGGCAAAACCTCTGAAACATATGGATTTACAATTTGGTCACAGGATAGAAATATATTCTCAGGAATACTGTATTTAGAACATAGACTATTCCAGAACCAGGTGCACATTTGTAAACCATCAGCACTCTTGGGTGCATAGCCTGATTAAAGTAGATTAACTCAGAGTAATTTTGTTTAGTGGAATTGTATCTAAAGCACAAGTGGTCAGCCACCCACGTGCTTCTTACATTTTTATGCTAAATACTTGGACTGTTCTACTGTTCACTTCTCTTTGACCCAGATTACTTCTTGCCTAAATGTGAATATTCCATTATATTAATACCACAAAAAAAAGGAACACATGAATAGACCCCACACTTATTAAAAGCAAGAAAACAGATGATAGCAAAGATGAGCACTATGAACAAATTCTGAAAGCTTAATAAAACAGTCAAGTGATGAGAGAAGGTAGACTGTAATGCTAGCAATATAAAAATGCTAAATACATTAAAAGGGGATTTTTTCAGTTATATCTGAATTACAAGAAAGAAAACAACTCTGACAATCACCTTCCATGCTAAATATATTCTGCTCTGATCAGAATCAGGTAATGTTAATTTTGCACTTTATGACATCTGGTCTACTTCGTGTGAAAGAACATCTGCATGAAAAGTCAGCATTTGATGACAATGTGCCAATCATTTACCTAAGCATAGCTATTTTTGTTCTATTCTAAATACTTCTGAAAAGCTTTAAAAACAATGGTTGGGTACACCTTAAACACATACCAAAGTTTAAGAAGCTGGAAGAAGGCCAATCTCCACAAGTAAGATAGATGTTTCCTTGGAGAAATGGATGGAGGCTACTTATTCTACGAAAGCCATTACTGTCTGCTACCTAATAACAGTTTTGCATTGGTGTGAACATGGTCTTAAACTAAGTGGAGGTTTCAATCATTGTCATTATATGAGGATAGAAAAAAATCTTCCTTCTTCATTTTTTCTTTATTGTTAGCAAGTTTTACATTTCCAATTTGTCCTCTAGTGAAAAAATTGTGTTGTAGATGATCTGCTTTTGAAGTAGCCCCCCTGTTCCTGTGACTAACAAATGGGATGGAATGCATTTGTTAGAAGAAGGTGTTCATTTTATTGCATTTCTCATCAGAAGCCTTACAATCAAACAAACAGCTCTGAAGCTCTAGTGAGCACTTGTGTAACCTCTACTGCAAAACTTCTAATCATAATTATTATCAGCCTCTTTATTAGTAAATGGTTCTTACATTGACAAAAGCATCCTTTCTTTGTTGAATAATGGATGGCTACAATGATAGCAATGTAAAAATGCCAAGTACATTTAAATACATTAAAAATTTAGTTTTTCAACCAAGAATGAATAATTGACATGAAATCCATGTCCCCCAGCTGCTATAATTAGACTGCTCACCTGCACATATGTGCAACAGCTGCAGTTGAAATCTACCCATGTTATCAAAGCTTTCTTCTCGGTTTCCAAAATGTGACCACTTTAGATATTCCCAGGTCTAGTAAAATTTACTACTTATACGAACTGTTTTGGAAACATCAGCTCATCATCTGTAGGAATGGCTCTATCAACCATATTTTTCAGACAGAGAATATAAACCATATAGGCATTAGGAACATTAGTTATCAAAACAATTGTTGCCATCATGAAAGAAGATGGCAAATAAGTTATTCCTTATTTTCAGAGGAAAATCAGGGATGTAAATTATACCATAGATCAGGCATCTTAATCTGTGACCATATACCTAGAGCACACTGCTTACAGGACTGCAAATCTCAAATGTTCTGTGAAACAGCACATGGCAACATTAAGATACCCTTGTTCTTTCTTTGTTTCTTTCTCTGTTATACTCTGATACTTCAAAAAGCCAAAACTAAGTATCATGCACGTAAGAGACTCCTCAAGGAAGGATCATGGCCAGTCTGGATTGAATAAGTTTTGGAAGAGCAGGAATGTTTTACTCTAGAGTTTAACAAGTAGTAGAAGATAAGAGCCCTCTTTGGCTGGAAAAATTGGGGAGGACCCCACCTTCCAGGCTGACATTATGAAATTAGAGGAACTTAAGCAGACAGAAGAGGAAATAAATTTCTATTGCATTTTCTCTGCTCTACCACTACCTATTGTTTATGAAGGGAAGAAGAATGACCATCCCTAGAGCACTTCTTTTCTTCCAGTCTCTCATTAGTTGCTGCTCACACAACCCCGGGAGCTTAGACAAACTTAAAGGAAGAAACTGCCAAAAGAAACACAAGATGATATGTGACCGATGTTGAAAGGGCAGAATGACTAGATGGGTTGGTAACGTTGTTGAAATAAACAGCCTTTAAAAATGTCCTTACAGAGATGAGCTGGGACAATGTTCATATGAGTCAGTTGTGTCTTTGGAGAAAAATAAAACATAAACAAACTTGGCCTAAATAACGCTCATTCTGGCTTTGCATTGATGATCTGATCGCGCCACTGAAATATACCCCACCTAGTGCCGTGGAAACTGAAGGAACAATGTAAACTATCTGCTTTTTGGCTTTTTGCACCACTGAAGTGAGAATGATAAGAGAATTTTTAGAATAATCTATGGAATGCTTTCATGATATTTCTGTGGAGGGTGATAAAGCAGTGCTGCTCTGGAGCTAAGCCCTGTGAAGATCACAAAAAAGACTAGATGTTGGCTCTAGTTCTCCTTTCATACTTGAGCTGTGCAAATATTTGGAAAATGGTTTTAGCTCACTTTCTCAGAAGTTCTCCCGCATAAATAGAATCCCTGCTTCCACAGAAGCAGCATAACAGTCAGGGTTCTGGCACAGAGGGTTTGCTAAGAAGAGCAAAGGAACTCAGCTTGCACTCCATGTCCCAGAATGAATTACCTGATCTTGGGCAGTCCTGCGTAACTTTAAAGACACTCATGGGACCAAGGTGAAGAACAGTAAAGTTGACTTCATCAACATAATGAGATAAGCACCCTCCTGAATATCTAACCAACTGGATTCATATTACTCAGGAATAAAACATTTTCTCTTGAACGCAAGGCATAATTATCTTTCCAATAACCTAGGCATTATACTGATCTAACTCTATATATGATGCAATAATTGAAGTATTACTGCCCTAAATGAATGGAACTGGCCTCAAGTTGCACTGGAGAGGTTTAGGTCAGTTATTAGGAAAATCCATTTTCACAGAAATGGGTGTCAAGCATTGGAAATCACTGCCCAGGGAAGTGGTGGAGTCATCACGCCTGGAAGTGTCAAAAAATGTGTGGATATGGCACTTGAGGACATGATTTGATGATAAATGTGGTGGTGGTGCTGGGTTAGCAGTTGGACTTGAGGAACCTAAAGGTCTCTTCCAATCTTAATGATTCTATGATTCTATGCATACCTAATTATTCCTAGAAGAAAATATATTTAATGAATTATGGTTTGATTCCTGAAGGAATTCAAGGTCTGATAATGACAGACCATTTATAATATTCTGAAACATGAAAAACAGACAATGAGAAACCATACATTACCATTTCCTACTATGAAAACACTTGGAAAATCTGAGACAGAAGAGAAATGTGGAGAATGGGTTATTCTCTTGTAATAATTGACACTCATTAGTTAACCCTTTAAAATCTCTAAAGTAAGAAGAATTTCTACAATTTTTCTTGGGAAGTTATCCTGTAGTCCACCTCAGGGATAGTAACTTAAAGAGAAGCAGAACAAAAAAAAATCCTCCAGAAGATTAGATGCTGAAACTTGCACTTTGATGAAAAAACAAGGAAAGGAAATATAAAGAAACCAATTTAATCTCATAGTAGAACTGGTAATGCTTAGAAGTTATGACTAAAGTATCTATTTTTAGTCTGTAACTGTATTACAACCCACTATCTGGTTCAATCTAGAGAGCCTTAATTTCTGCTTCAGCTCTTGGAAGAAAAAAGTATCTGTGTGCATGAATCCAAAATCAAATGAAATCCATCCATGCTTGTTTGTGTTTATGAAAAAAAGTCAGGTGAGGTAAAAAAAAATTTATTTATTTATTTATACAAATCATCAACTTTTTAATGAAATTAAATTCTAAAAATTGGTAAAAATTCTACCATGCCACATAAAAGTATTTAATGGACAGCCTAGCAAACTTGATTAAATTGCCCTTTCCAGCGTCCTCTGGTTCTGCAAACACTTGCCTCATATACGGGAACTATCAGTGAATTCAATGGGATGACTAATTTAGAAGACCTGAGTATACACAAAATCACTCTATAAAATCACATCACCAAGTTATCCCAAAGTGAACTGATCACAACAAATACCACAGGTTAACAAACCTGACTACTACAAAGGAATAAGGCAATTTTAAGTTTGGAATCTACACATGGAAACCATCAAATTCATCTTTGATAGGTTGGAATAAGTGTATGTAATCGTCTCAGTTACAGTTCTCATTTATTTTGTCCATCCACACATTTAAACATTTTTCCATACAGAGCATTTAACAGATTGTGTTCTATATTGGCAATTTGTGGCCTTGATAATGTCTTTCTCACTGTAGTCAAACAGAGAATAAAAAGTTTGATCATATGAAATACCAATCAGGTATAAAAAAAAGAGACTGCTTGCATACCTGTGTTTGGGTATTGGGTACCAACTTGTACATATTCTGGAGTTGCCCATTTACTTTTTTACCTGTTTTGACAGAAAGATAAATAAATACACATAATTATTTTTTTGCTTTGTCCAAAGCAAAGCAAACCAAGTTTATTCACCTTTTTATGGCAGCTAGGAAAGTTAGGAGGCTTAATTAAAAGCCTGTATAAAAACACATCATGGAAAAATTTTTTTGTCCTGTGTCTCCAGATCCATTAATAGATCTGCAAGGCCTTCTCTTCACATTTTGTCAGCAGGGAAATGAAATGTATTCTTGTTTTGTTTATGGTTTTGTTTATCTCAATCTATGAACAAAGTAACCCACAGATTTAAACCCCAAATAGTTTCTCTTAGGTTTTCCTCTGAGTTTCTAAGTAGCAGAAGTTTCTTGTGATGCAGCTGTTAAGTAAGTCAAGAAATGGTTTTGTTCAGCACCTATTCTATTCTAGCATGATGCTTCAAACTTTCTCTGTATCTTCCACCTATCTACACTTTTCTGCTGCCTTTGCAACGATGGGTGTGCAAACAAGAGTCAAGCTACATGTTATCATATTTTTTTCAAATTCCATCCAAAACAGATGAAAAGTAGAAAAAAAAATTCAACTCTAAAAAATATCAATTGAGATACATTTCAGTTGCGAAAAAATCTTTCAAAGTGCTTGATACTTCTAAGGAACAAGACTTACTATTGGCCTAAATTCAATGGAAGACTAACAGAAGTTTCACACTGACTTCATGAGAAAATCATGGTAAGATGATCAGAAATAAGTTACTTTCATCTCTTATGAAAAAATCAGTTAAGTAAATGCTGAACATCTGCCATGCCTTTCATGTGTTCTCAAATCATGAATTAAAAGCAGATTCTCCTCCCAACCCCTCCCAACATGTTTAGTATATAACAAAAATTTGCCCTGTGGATTCAACAAATCCAGGAACATGCAAAAGAACTTTCAGTTTCTAGTAATTCATATGTTCTTCAGTGGGAAAAAGAACATTTACGGTGAAGGATGTTTGGTTTCTGTTGAGATGCTTCCCCTATATGGGAAGAACTTGAGTTGATACAAGACAGGAAATTAGAACAGAAAAGAAGTGTCTGTGTTGATCGATAAACTATACAGGCATCTGGTTATACATTTATTATAAACATACACTCTCTGTTTACTGCCCACATTTTCTGTATCTACCTGTTATACACTAAAAATATGAAAGGCTTGAATCTGAAAGTGCTGACAATTTTCTGATTAGAAGATACTTTATCAATAGACCAGAATGTAGACATGCAGGATAGTCACAAGCTCCCTGGATTTAGTTGCTGCAGCAACATCCACTGAATACACAAGTCTACATTCTAGACAAAATAAATCTTATGTAAATAGAATATGAACTCTTACAAGAAAGAATCTTTCAACCAAAGTCAGTGGGTCTCCATAAACTTACAAGATGTTCCTGGCCTATTAGAAACGTAAAATGTCTGTAAGAAACACCATTTAGAAATATATTACATACAAAGGAAAAATTTAGTGATGCTTGTGGATGTTTTCATCAGTCTTGAAGACAGTAACAAACTATTAACAATTTGCACTCTTCATTCCCTCTTATTCTAAGTGCTGAAATATATTTCAGCACTTGCTCTAAAGAGAACTTTAATAAGTTTGAAAAATAAAAATCAGCCACTGGGTAATATATCTTTAAGGCTGTGAAGCAGAGCTTTTTGTGAATCAGGTATGGGGAAAGGCTACCACCATTATCCTCTTTACGCTCATGGTACAGCAATGGCTTTATTCTGGACTGGTAAAACAGCTCTATGGACACTGGGCAGGTGCTTCAAAGTTACAGCTTTGTACTTTATAATGCAGGCCAGCAAAGCTCTTTATTAGGGAGTATGAAGGTTTTTTCAGTGTTACAAGCCACCATACTGCTCCCCTCCCTTACACACAAGTATATTAACTCACCTACAAGTTGAAACTGAAGGCCAAATTATATTTCACCTTGAAATCTCATATGAATAAGGCTCTCTAATGAGAATTCCCATTCTTTATGTTTTGAATCAAGCTAAAAATAGTAATCATAGGAGTTTGCAGCATCTTCTGACCAACATCATGTTCAGAAATATCTTTATGCAAATGTTTGAGGAAAACAAAACAAATTGGATTGTCTCTGTTAAGTCCTCTCTTCCTTTCATTAAAAGGAGGAAAACTCTGCTGATGCCTGTTTCCTCTACTGGTATGAGTGAGTCTTTCAGCAGTACATGTTTTTGCAAGGATTAATTTGACATCACTTTTCCTACATTGTCTTGGGACTTTGGAAAAGAACCTTACAATATGACTGGCAGACAGACAGAGATGTAATACACTGCCTCCATCAAAGCACAAACAAAAGCACACACGACATTGCATACTTCAGACATAATCCATATAATACCTTGATTGAAAATTAGCTTCAAATTCAACTTTCGAGTGGAGTCATAAAGAGCCCATTGAGGTAAGACAGACCCTGTCAAGCTTGAAGACCAGCTTCAATGTAAATGCAGGTATAAAAGAAGAGTCCAACAATGCTAATAATTTCCATCACTCATATTAGTTGATGGAAGAAATTAAATGGATTAGTTGGATGATGGTTGATGGATTAGTTCATTAGTGGATCATCTTATTATTCATGGCCTAAGGAAAAAGCTTAGAATCCAGTCAGAAGTAAAAATATACATACTCAACCCTTAACGTGTATCTGTACCAAACACCGTCAGAGTTCTACCAATCTGCATCAGATCCTCTATTTGCAATGACAAGGGAAAAACTTTCGGAAGACTAGATGGCAGTTTTTCAAAAACAAAATATTTCTAGTTTCCACAATTCCTAAAAGAATTTTTTAGGAGCATAATGAATGACATTTAAATAATAAAAACCTGATCAATAGCTTCCTCTAAGTAATACCATAACAGAGGAAAAAATACAGTCAAAATCAGCAGCTATTTGATTAATTATTGTCAAATACTTACTAGAGAGAACTGTCTTATGATTCGAAGTCTTGCTCCAAATACTATCCTCTACATTCTCTTTAACTCCAAATTCATAAGGTGTGTTTGGCTTCAGATTGTCAATCACTGTCTCTGTAGCTGGGCAGAGCTGAAACACCCATTTCTTGTCTTTACCTTTTTCTCTGTAGCGAACTGTATAGAACCTGCTCGGGGGAAAAAAGATAGATCTACACAAAGGAACTCATGATAACCATTTTTGTGAGGAAATAATAAGAGCAACAACAACAACAATAATAATAATAATAATAATATTATAATAGTACTGTTCTATCGTTCTTGTTCTTTCTCGCTCTTTATGGTCACTAAATATGAGAAAAGCCAGCATTTATTCCACATATATGCTCCCCAACATTAGGAGTATCATTCAAAGAGGAAAAGAACAGTCTTCTTATTCACAGACATCCGTGTGTGTGAGGTTCTACCCACAAAGTGCAAGCTCATTTTCCAAGCAGTTCCTATGATTCCGACATATGCCAGAACTAGTCAATTGAATCATGAGTCTGCTAGTCAAGAAGCCTCAACTGATTTCTCAAAATCTTCCATTTGCATCCAGTGAAAGGTGTTCCCATCAAAATTAGTCCAAAAACATTCTCCAGGGAAGACCAGTAACAGTCGTTGTTTGTGTAATACATTCCTCATTCAGAAATCCCATAAGTGTTGCCCACACTTCAAACGAAAAAATAAACCAAGACATTACTTTCAGCAGTTTAAATCAGTAACGTGATGAATACTAACAGATTATGAAATCAAGAAACATTTCTGCAGAAATTGCCCAATTCTGTCAAGGAGCACCACCCTGAAAAAGTATGACTGCAATGCTAACCAATCAAAAACAACGCAGTGGAAATGGTGAGAGCTTCAACACAAGAACTCCCCTGCTGACTGTAGTCTGTATATTTTCAATATACATGCTGAATCACTACCAGAATGGAGCGGAGGTTTCTGTTTTTGGAAAAGCAAATCCCAGAGAGATTTGGCTACTTTTTGATCCAAGTATTACTGAAAATTGTTACACGTAACAAATAATTAATATCCATTGTCCATATCTATCTCACATTTACATAATCTGAAAATGGATGAATTCAGTCCAATTGTATTTTGCCACACTTAAATAGAACAACTTAAAGTTTTCAAGTCAAGGTTGTGAGATTTATTACAGGTAGTATATAGACAAATACATAGAGACAAAGGAAGAGAACTTAAAAAAACCCAAACCAACCAAAAAACAGTTCTCAAACAACTGAAAAGGCTTCAAAAGTCCATACTAAAATTACTTAGTGGATCAAATCTAATACAGTGAATGCATAAGGCTGCTCTTGCCAAAGTTACAGAAGGGCACTTTCAGAGTACAGTTTACATGAAACCTGACTGTTGAATACACAGAAATTCCTACTTCATTACTAAAACACAACCTAAGACAAGACAAGCGTCACTCATGGAAAATATTTCCATACATAATGGTTCACTTTGTTTACATAGTTTATCTCATAACAGTCAAATTTGTTTTCTTGGCACCAAAAATATAGATTCTCCTGGTTTAGTTGCTACAATTCGGCTCATTCGGGTACTTCACCAGGTTACAAAATCAATATTTATGTTGGCTCAAATAACTTCATTAATTGTACTACTTTGAAAAGGAAAGGAAAAAAAACAGGAATTAAAAAGAAAGACATGTAGTGAATATCCTCTCTAAGCGCCAGGACTACCAGGAAATAATCTGGCTCCTTACTTCTTTGGGCTGTGATCTAATCAAATGTCACATAATAGACCTAACTATCAGTTAAACTGACAAAGAATATTTTAAATGATCAATTAATGGCAACATTAAAAGAAGGAAAACTTCCTCTCCTTTATCCTCTTAATCCATTCGTGTGTAGTCACACAGACACTAACCAACAGGAAAAGCTTACTTGAACTCCCTGTCACTGACTTGCAAAAAATGTAACTTTAATAAACAAATTCAATCTTCAACACAAATGCCTCTTACTGGACCCCATACAGTCTTTTGGTAAGGGATTTGGAATAAGTATAGGTATCAAATGTGAATTTAAGTGGAAATAGTCACCTTCTTCCCTTGCCTGAAAGAGAAATTTTCATTTGTTTTCATCTTCATCCTTACCTTTTCCTACCTGTTTTAGTCCAATGGGATAGAAATAAAGTGATTGTACGTGATGGAAAAAAGAGTAAACTGACTCAGTTTAGTTATTGAACATCTGAAAGAACAGCTGCACCAAAATGAGGAGAAATAAACCACTAAAACTCGTTGATAATGAGTAGGCTGTTCCCATTTGCTTCTAGTGGAGAAGATGTTCTACTTTATAATGCTGTCTCCACATCTGAAAATTCCTTCACTCAAACATGAATTAAAATACCAAGAACACTTGCACAACAAAACCCCCCATCTTTCACTTAAATTCAAGACTATTATAAAATCTGAAGATTTTCATAATTGTGCCAAACTATGCCATTAGAAAGAGAAACATACAGCGTAGAAGAAATGTGCTCTCATCTCCAAGATTTCCCAGCCTATAAAAGCTTCACCAAGGGTATCATTATTTCAGTGGAAACTTGCCATAGCGAGTACTAAAAACACTGACTGCGATGACAGAATTTCCTCAACCATTTCAGTAAAAAGCAATAAAAATGAAGTTCCATTTAACAATTTGCAGGTCACAATAATTTGACTATTAAAAATACCTAAACATCTACATGTGCTTTTGGAGAAATGCAATCATTTGTTTATAGAGTAAAAATTCAGAAATGCCAAGTTTTATCATCAAAGAACAACAACTCATTGTTAAACCAGACCAACAAACTGCCAAAAAAAATGCAATTTCTGTGTTTGCCTGCGAACACTGAATTGAATTTTGTTGTAATTTTAATTTCTCCCTTTTTCAAACCTTTCTTTCATCAAAAATACAATATCAAACAGTCAACACGTATAATTGAAGACATGAGAAAGCAGTAAGCTCCAGTCACCACTCACATCTATCTATCCCCTTGTGGCAGTGACATACATGCACAGAATGAGTGCAGCTGGCTGAACTGGAAACACTCAGCAAAACATCGTCACAGATTCCCCCCAGAACGACAGAAGGCAGGCTGAAATAGAGCGCTGTCACACTCACATGGAAAGGAAAGCTACACTACATGTTTCTCAAATGAAACACTTCCCATTATCTCTGTGAGGTAAGAACAGGAAAAACTGATTGCACACCACAGGGCCCTAACAGCTAATATCCAAGTAATACACTGTGGAACCATCCTAGGAATGCTATTCCCACCTGTGAATACCAGTTTGATGTTTCAGCAAGGAGATGGCACACCCAGTTACACTTGGTGAGAATTTATTTTAATCTAGATTCTCAGCAGGCATAAAGACCTAACAATATTTACCTCAATTTAATATTTAATTTTGATTAATTATTTGTGATGTGTTTTGGTGGGGGACATTTTATCAGAACAATGTTTATTGACATCTCTTGTATTTCTATTTACAACAAATGCTAATCAAATGATTGCAGGGTTCACTCTGTTTCTTTTCCAGCTAGCACTCTATAAAACATTAGAGCTCTTTTGTTAAACTCCATAAAAGTTAGTACCTCCCTCTCTTCCCCTAACAGGCAATGCTTCACTCCTTTGAAGATACCACCAATCAGGCCCCCCGGCGACTGTAGAGAAATTTTACCTCCTCCCTTTTTGCTAGACAGCTGAAAGAATAATAAACTCCAACAATTTCAAACAAAAAGTGTCATGAGCAGGTGAGGAGTATTGTTGCACTCAGAATTAAGCACAGCAATAATGAGAAAAAAACCCCAAAACCCACGGCAACAGAGGAATAAAGAGCCTACATTCATCAAGACAGCCTCTCTCCATATGCATCTGTGCAAAGTCATCGAATGTTTAGTGTCTGCATTCTCGAAACTCTGTATCTTTTATGATATTTTGACTTTGCTTGTCTCCACATAAGATGTACACAAAATGTAATGGCAGAAATAAAATGAGTAAAACCAATTTCATAATTTAAAGGAAGCCACAAGGACACGAGATTACTCCATAGGCCAACCACTGTAGTGATTACCGTATCTACGAAGTCAATGTAAAAGGCTCTCAGCCTGACACAGAAGGTTATTTCTCTTCTATGTTCAGCTTACATAGTTTGTTTTTTAAAACTCTACAATGCAAGGCAGTGCTCAGTTTAGAGACAGCCTTTTCTTTGCACAAGAAATCAAAATACAATGACCACTTTAAAGAAGCAGCAAACAGGGTTTTTGCTTTTGAGATTAAGCAAATCTTATTCACTGTTAAAAGAAGTAAAATTCTAGGATGGATAGGCAAGACATTAAGTTTTCATCTATCAGTGTGAATGATACTGTTTTGCCAAGAATTCCAGTGCCATTTTTCCATTTTTTAACCAAATCTCTTTTCAGCCAGGTTCCCAGAACATGCCCGCACAGTCAAATATTCAGACACAAACAATCAGATACTGGAAATCTTATAAGGCAGATGGTTTTATGAGATTTCAAGACTAGGTCAGTTTGTATAAATATCATGGGTTTATTTGGAACCGGGTCTCAACCAAAACTCCAAACAATTTAATCATGACTATTTTAGTAACACGTAACACCAAACAAACAATTAAGCCTTGGAGATATAAGAACATTCCAGCTCTGAGATTTCGTGTTGCCAGAGACAAAAGATTATGAAGCTCTTTTCTTTTTTGCTCATAGAAATCTAATTGAAATTTTTTAAAAGAGACTATTAGCATACCAGATATTTATTTATTTATAGTTAGACTTAATTAGAAGCACAGCATCCATTTAATGTTAGAAAGTAATAAAAGAAATGGCTTGAACTATGATTTTTCAGACACTGAGTGTTGCGGAAATTGACACATGAAGTTGATTATATTGTTTCCTTTTTTATTGCTAAGCTTACTTTAAAGTAACAGACACTGACATATATAAAAAATGGAAAGAATGACACCAGTGATGGTTACCGGTTAAGTTTGCAAAGCATTTTCTAATTTAGTTTTCACTTTTACATGATCCCTAACATTCACTTCTTTTACTTAAAACTTTTAGTAGAATGACAGAAATGAAGAGTAAGAGGCTCTGAAGAGGGTGAGGCTGAACAGCAACAAATCACTCCAGTTTAAACAAGCTTTTAGCATGTACTCCCACAGCATCAACTCAAAAGCATCTGAAACTCAAGAAGTGCATTTGCTGCTGTATGTTTTCCTTTAAGAAATTCTGCTAAGTTTAAAATACATTTTGTATGACACTTGCAACACAAAGCATGACTTAGTTGGCAGCTGCATAGTGACAAAAGTTTGTAAATAGGCACAGGAGGAGATAGGCACATATCTTTCTGAATTTAGGGCTTTAAAAACCCTACTTCTATGGGATATACAACATAAGACTAAGTATGGACTCTTCTCTGGTTTTCCCTTACCGTTTTTCTTACTTTTTTTTTAAAACATCAGATAAAAATGAAATAAAACACAAAATCTGTGCTACTTGCAACTATGACATTAGGACACTTAAATCACAGGCAAACCAATTTAAACAATGTCAATGTGAATTTGTCATAGTTTTTAACTTTAAAAAGACATAGCTTCAGGTTTTAAATTTCTATTCCGCATGTATCTGAAAGTGTGTTTGTTTTTCTACACAATCCACTCCATAGAATATTATATTTTACTGTATCTATAAACCCTGCTTTCATCTAGCATGGAAAATAACATTTTTTGTTCCATCCCCTGACTTTTCTTCCTAAAGAACTGAAAGTCAAAGTCCACCTTTTTTCGACCCCCAGCTACATACATGTTCTAATCAAAGCAAATACAAAGAAAGAAAAATCTACAAAGTAGTCTCTCTTTTCCAGACCTAGATGGAGAGTAAATGTAGCCCCAGTGCTTTTATTTTGACAGATCTGTCCACTAATCTTTGTTTGAACACAGATAGGCAGAGAGGAAATAAACCTTTCTACTCTCTTAGAAATAATAAAAAGAAGAATTGAACATGGCTGTGCAGCAGGATATCATGACTTTGCCATCTTCCCTCATCAACTACCTCCCACTGGTGTTAGAAAAGAGGATGCTGAGAAAGGTTCCACCAACAGTGCTTTCTGGTGTTACGTAGTTTTAATCAGTTACATAAAACTAATCAGTTGAGTTTTTTGATTTAGATATTTTTGTTATTTCATTCTAGTGCTAAGGGTCTGATGAGAGATAATGGACAATTCAAGAATGCTTCAAAATTTCACCTTTCATTTTTGGCCCACAAAAATGACAGTGAATACCTTTGCTTCCACAAGGGATTAGCATTTGGGGTTATCTCGAAGGAAATACGTAGTACTCTATTGGTTTATGCTCTTAAGATCTAGGGAGTTTAACCAAAAGAATGTTTTGTTGAAAAAAATCACAAATAAATAAGTAAATATTTTTCATTGGAGCTTCTTAAAAACCTCATGGATACAGAAGTCCGTTATGTGCCCTCAAGAAGCAAGCAGTAATTTCACTGAAGCAGTAAAAGTCAGTAATGCTCTTTGGGAGCATTGCACCTCTTACTCCAACCTCGTTTTCTCACAGAACCAGATCTTCTAAGGAATATCCCACTGAGGTCAAACTCGCACTAGATAAAATCTTGGCCAGCAGAACTGTGCTATCCCATGTGGATTCTATCTTCTGACTCAGTAACACATTGAAATAACTTTTATTATGCAACATTTGTACAAAAGCCTAACACCCACATGGAGATGGTAAAATCTGAGGCCGAGAACAGTGACTCCATTTCAGGTCATACAGAGTGACAAATTTAAACCTTGGTGGGATATTTACTGACAGAACTGAGTTAAGAGGTCACGACTGCTACGTACTGCCAATGTCAAAGATTAGAGGTTAGCCACTAACAGCAATCTTGAGGATGATTAACAGTAATTGCAGCACGTCACAGTAAGGAGAATATGCCAGATGAAAAAGGGTCAAGTCGGGTAGACTGCCCCTGAAACAGATTGAAATGTCGGTGAATCTGTTCTGTGCTTTTTAAGTCTTCTGCTTTTATTACGATGCTAACTTGCTAAGAATGGGCTACTTCCTATTTTTTTCTTATTGCACATTATCAACAGACATTCAAATTATTATCATAAATTAATAGTTTTTCTTCTACACACTGACTAGAAGTACATATGGAACTAATCTTTCTTACAATTCTAGATATACACACCATGGTCGTGTGGACAGCTGTTCTCATCATTTATACAAATCACAAGCACTTTGGTACAGTAAAGGTAAAATAAATAAGAGCACCACTTTTTTTCTTTCTTCATTAACTTCATTGTGACGCTTGATTGCAAAACAGAAATCTGCTTATAGGTATATACCCAGGCTTTGATAAGATCATTTGTAATTTGATTTAAATATTTTTAAACTAGCTTCTCCTGTCTGACAATATTTCACTAAAATGGAGTGCACATTGAAAGTAATTCCTGAGAGGAATACATCAGAATATATTCTAAACATAGCAAGACACTCGTAGCACATTGCCCTAACTCAAAAACTATGATAAAAACTTTGTTCAAACTTTGAGTCAATGAATGTCCAACAAGAAAATTGAGCTACTGAAAAGACAGAATTGATGAAGGCATGGTGGTGCATACCACCTGCCTTGAATTTCCAGGTGGATTAATATAGGATACAGGCTACTCCTGAAGTGTCCTTCCTTCCCACTGCACAATGGGTGCTGCAACACTGGTGCTGACACACCACATAAAGACAAATTCCTTGGTAAAAATAGTGCTAAAATCACTACGTCAGAACACTTTATAAACTCGTCCAAGATCAGCTCATTTCTTCAGTTTCTCACAGTAGGAAAATATTTGCTTCTTTCTTGATTGAAAGAGCAAAATCTAAGCCTAAACCAACTTTTATTTCTACTGAAGAAAAATCTGATCAAATTTCATCTTTGGACATTTACTAACATTCCATAACTGTTCCCTAACAAACATTAACATTTTTTCAATAGTGTTTGAAATTCTGTTTGGTGATGAAGATCCAAATTTTTTCATGAGAAATTTCTGATGCTTGAAAAGGATTAGTCCTTTTGTGGAGTATGAAACTTTTGTAAGGTATGGGAAGGTCATCCTGGCTACATGGGATGTTTTTTTAACATAACCTATGTTTGACATCCAGTTTAATCATGTCAGCTAGAGTTTTCTTATGAACACCAAAGTAAGAAAATTCAATTCTAAATTAGCTACAAATTAGACAATATTAGATAGGTAAAACAAATGTTCTATAATGCAATATGGAAAAATAATAATGCAAAAAAAGAGCGCATTTAAAACCCAAAAGATAACAGTTGCAAAACAGACGTAGATGCATCCCATGGGTGCACAATGTTTCTTTTCAGTTTTACAAAGCACTGCTGAGTAGAATAGAGCTTCACACAATGTAAATGAAGGTAAAAAAAATTCTTCTATTGTTGAGGAAGAATATGAAGAGAACACAAAAAGACAAAGTAGGGAAAACATCTATATTGACAACTTAAACAATTTTATTCATCTGCCAAGAGCTGAATAAATCGTAACAGCGCACTTAATTGAGAAGCTCTTCTGCATAATGACTTCTCTTGAAACTTCTACTTGGTGAGTCATCCTGAGTTTCCCACCTACTGTGCCACCCAGTAAATGCCAAAAATATTGACGTAGAAGAGATCCTCTTTTACTTACAACAGAAAATTAATGAAAGCTGTACTGTATCAATGGCAGGAAAGCAGTTTTGTTGATAAGACAAAATAAAGGAAACAAAAATCAAATGGTGTTAAAACAAGGCATCATTCCCCCACCTCAGCACAACAAAAGACTTCTTTTACTATTGTTCAGTCAGCTCTAAAGTAAAATATTTCCTGTGATTTAACAAAGTTGATTCAGATAATAAATGAAGGTAGAGCCAAGGCCATTGGTTTAAGAACAAAGGATCTAGTGAGAAATAGCAAGATTTGTAATTCAGCATGTAGACATCTGACTAAACTTGCTGTCAAGTAAAGATTTGCAAAGCACTAATATGAGCAAATGAGAAAACTTACTTCACATTCAGAGCTATTGTTTACAACATTTTAATTTCCACTGTAAAATTTACCTTAATTACAGCAGAGAGCTGCACTGAATTAAATCGTGATAGTAATAAACCCCATCTTTTTCTGTTTTGTTACCTGTCGCTAGCACAGTTACTTGTTGCTGTCCAGTCATGTTGAGGGTTGACTAGGATGCCCCAAGAGAGAAATACAGAGGTTGGGGTGAGAGTGCCAACAACCAGCTGCAGAGGCTTTTTTGTCTTGTTCCGACCTACATAAGAAACATACAAAGTTAATTTCTCTCACCTGCATTATGTAGAGGAAAGGTTTTGCGATTGGAAAATCAAATGAATGAAGATCTACTTCTCTTCTAAGCTTGAGGGGAAAGGTGCCACAGTTCTCTATTTTTCATGGTCACTATTTCTAACATATGATTTACAAAAATGGCAGAGAAGTGTTCATGGTCACTTTTTCAACCTAATGTTCCAGTTAAACCTAATTTTTGAAAATGAACATTTGGTGGTTTAGATATGCTTACTATAAGAATAAGATATAGGTAGATTAAATTAAAACGTCTGGCTAGCTTGGACTATATCACAGAATGCATGAGAGAGTCCAGGACATTAGACAGTCTCCATGGATGTAACAAAAATAGTAACTTCTTGGCAGTTTTCTCAGAATCACTGCAAATATGTCCACACATAATAAATATTTTCTAGTGCATTCTTAAGAGTAAAATAAAACCTACAAAAGTTCTTTTGCTTTTAACTGTAGGCAGATCTGAGTCAGTGTCTGTATCTGCGGGATTTTTCTCTTTTGATTACGTACTATATTGAAATCAGCTTTTGCATGATACTGAACTTCAGCTTTGCTCTGCATGAAGGAGTACAATTCTTGTGTGGAGAAAGAACTTGTTTTAAAGAAAATTTAAAAGTTAATAGGCGGAAATGAACAAATGATCTAGAGAAACTCTTTGAAACCTGTAGTTTACGGACTGCTACAGGCCCAAGAAGAATCTCTGGTGTTTGAAAGATGATTATAGAAAATTGATATATTATTTACATTACATTACATTCTTCAAAAATCTAAAGGATCCTCAAAATGTACAGGTGACCAACATATCTTGGAAGTTTATAAACTACTGATCTAAAGGGTTTATTTCTCACTGTTGTGAACCAGATTTGACTAACTTTCTTCTCATGCCTTTTGAACCCTATTATTTCTTCACTTAACAAGCCCCAGTGACAATCTGATTTGTATTTTCAACCAATATATGTGTGTACATCTAGAAATGTTAACCAGGTTGGATTTACTTTGTTGATGATGAATATGTTGCTACAAAACCCACATTAACAAGCAGCATATATACGTTGCATTTAAAAGGTAAATCACTTTCCAAAATCTTTCCAGACATACTGTGTTATACCTGGCCAAGAGCAAGAAAAAATTAATCCCAAGCATTACCAGGAACTAGGAAAAAAAATCATATAAAGATCATAGAATAATTTGGGTTGGAAGGGACCTTTAAAGACCATCTAGTCCAAGTCCCCTGCCATGAGCAGGGACATCTTCAACTGGAACAGGTTTCTCAGAGCCCTGTCCAACCTGACCTTGAGTGCTGCCAGGGACAGGTCATCAGTTTATTTTTTGCAACAGTCCAGTGATCCTGAAAGAAGTGTCCATATAAAAGTATGGAATTAAGTCTCCTTATTAAAGTAAGGAATTCAGAACTAACAATATTAATGACATGATTAAGGGCATATAGAAAGACTTTGAAACAGACCAGAATAAAATTCAGATTTCTACTCTGCTGTCTATGGTTTCAACTGGAAATACCCCTTTTTCCGTACCTCCTTGCATCAGCAAACTTAGTAGTAGTACTGATTTAGAGAGCGAGACAGACAGACAGACAGACACACACACACACACTCTGCCATTTTCCAATCAGAAACGAAGAGCATTAACATGTCTATGGATGAAGGAATCCTTACCTGTAGTTTGGGAAGAATAACTTTAATGTCTTTAAACATCAGAAATTAGTGTTCTAAATTTCAATTCTCCTTTGTAAGAACTTTATGCAAAAACTCTTTAGGTACTTCTTCATGTTTTCAACACCATATGTGTGACTAATTACTGACCAGGAATTAGTGTCCTACGCTTTATCTTTCCACATACGGAATTTGTGCATCCCAGTCAGATGAGTACAGGTAGAAATACCTTTTCAGAGAAATCCAGTCAAAGGTACTGTTTTCTTTCAAATATTTTAAGAAAGAGATGCAGTAATATTAAAATACCTGAACAAGATTTCTTGTTATTTGAAACACGTGCTGGTCTTACCGAAACCAAATACCGCGGCTCTGCATCTGCAAATGGATAAAAGAGCAATTAGTACACATGTGCTATTTATTTGAAAAAGAGATTAATCTGAAATTAATAAGAAAAAGTCAAATAGTCATTGAATGCTTGACACGCTGTCCAATCTTCATGATCTTTAGGCTGTTTTATTTAAAATCTATTGAGTTCAAAATAATAAATGCTTCCATAAAAACAAGGTTGAGATGCTTATTTTAGTTTAGGGAATTGCTCTTCAGAAATAAGATTTTCCCTTTGTCTTAAAACCAGATGTCAGAGATTTCGGCCCTTCTTAATTATTTAAAACCAATACTCTCTGAACTGCAACATGAGAGAAGTTGTCATAGGAGATTCCAAGCAAGATATCCACAGGCAGAACTTGGCTCACCATATACTAACCAAAATTATTTTTACTACAGTTTGTAGAAAACCACTTTACTCTATGTAAAATTCTTATTCTAGTTTAGATACATTTATCTAATGTATAACTACAGATGAGAGACAGAATTTCCTGCATATTTCAGTGTAACAGGCACCTTGAATTCTACAAATTGAACAGAACCACTAAGAAATCATTCAATTTTCTCTTACACTCAGATTTTCGTAAAGAGAGAGAAAGGAAAAGCAGTACCAAAAGTAAATCCAAAGCTTGTTGTACTACTGAAAAGGCTCTGCCAGTGGCGGGGGAAACTCTAACTTAACTTCACTGATTCTAAATCACTGGAAACCCATACAATGGGTGTACTTTAATTGTTTAATTATTCTTTTTAAATCGATTTCATCTGAACCCAATAGCCAAGATAAGCATTGAAAACAGCTCTTCAAAGCAGTATGGAAAAAAGAATCAGTTAAAAAAAAGGAACCCCAAAGTGCAAATACATCTTCATTTACAAAAAATGTTTTTTAATATTTGGAGGGGTACACACATGTGTGGGACCTGTGTAACCATCTGGACATTTTTTGTATTGAGACTGAAAACTAGAAATAAGCAACACTTTAAAATAATTTGGTTTCCCTCTATTTTAAACCCAGTTTTCTGCTCTGCATTTATGCCCACTTGAGAGACTGTCATAACTCTCACAAAGTTATTATTTTAAAGCATGACCTTGAAAGTTTGAGAAGTACAAAGCCAGTCTTCAAAACTCTAAAAATTTATGGGTTTATCAGTAAAATGTCCAAGGATTGTGAAAGAAAGTTATCCAAATACTTTGAAACATTTTTTCCCTGCTCCATAAATGGAAAAATTAATTCTGGCTGAAATCTGAAATTACTTGTGTAGCAGTATAGAATTTGATTAACTGCTAAACAAAATATGGCAATGAACAAAGACTTAATGCCTCACTGGACATGTCTGCTACACAACCTGGCAGTTTTTAGGATTCATTAGTTCTAGCAGGTGGTTTTTTTCTGTAACAAAGTGCAGTCTATGAAATATTTTGTGTTAAGTGCTGTTCATTAAGCTTTGTTTTGGTGGATTTAATAATGTTGCCTTAATAAAGAATGCAACACATTCCCATTTTGCAGAGAATTCGTGGCTCTTCTGACTGTAATACAACCTACAAAAGGAAGTGTTTAGGAAAACAGGCTAAGACTAGATGCTGAGAGAGTGCTGTTATAGAAAGGGCAGGTTTAAAAAGTACCACTTCTTTAGAACCACTGAATTTAAGACAATATTATGATTATTTTAACTGAAATCAGAATATGAAATTGTTAAACAAGTCTGTTCAATAGCTGGGATACAACAATAAATTTCTGTTCTGTACTTAACAAAAGATATATCTTAATTTAGAAATATGATTCCATTCCTGAGCAGAACCACCAATGTTACTATATAGATGTTAAGAGTAGAGCAACTGTAATTTAAGATAAAATCATTGGTTTGATGTATCAAAGTATCAAAGCATTATGCATGGACTGGAGGACACATGCTTTGAAGTGTTTTTATTCTGGGCAGATATACATTCTAAATCCAAGGCACCTGAAATTAAAAAATGCAGAGAGCTTTGTCAATATCATATAATGAGCCCTGACTTACTAGAAATGGGAGTTCTTTCTTAGTCTTCCACCACAATTCAATATTTCTTTTAATAAATTCAGAAGACAACTGAGTTTTCACACTGATTCAGTCTTCTTACTGAGAAATATGACTGTCAGTCACCATCACAATGCTGAAATCATCTGATGCTACTATGACTCAATCCATTTTCAGGGCGTTAAAACATTGCCTCACCCATGTATTAAATTCTGTCAAGTTACAGGAAATGTTTCACGATAATCTGTGTTCTTTTATGATGCCTATATATTCATAATCCACTCCACAGATCTATGCCTATAAGAAGCAGGAATCTTGGGGAGAGGTGAGTAAAACAGGAAAAGAAAATAAAAATTCTGTGAAATACCAGAACTTAAATAACGCCAAAAGTTACTTTGCACTAATTCATCTTAATGCTTAAGAGAGAAATTGCTGAAATAAGAGGTAGGTAGGAAAATGTGACTGTCAGTAATAAAAATATGGGTGTTTGACTGGATGTAATTATGATTCGCAGAATATATCAACTATTTACTTGAAAATATATTTAAGAAGAGAAGCTCATTTGAAAAATAAAATTATAACCTCAAGTAAAAGTAAACTACACCACAGAGTACAGACAATCCTGTTTGCAACTGAATATTTCTTACTTTCTTTGAACTGTATCTAGTAAGAAAGGAGTAGTTACATAATTAAGATCAACACTGAAACGTCTGGACACGGATGCATGAATCCAACATTGGCCTCCAAAAATCATTTCAACATTAATCAGTATATAACAAAGACATATATGATAGAGATTCAAGATCTAGATCTGCCTGTCTCTCATCTATGAGGACCCACAGCCTCAGAAATGAAGGATCCCTACAAAACAACGCAAGCTTTAACAAGTTAAGTTTGAAATACATTAGCAGATTTGCTATGAAAATCTTAGCAGCTCCTTGGTGTCGCAAGGATAACATCTTGAGATAACACATGCTTGGAGGGCTGCTACTCTAAGACCACTCGTTTGAACCTATTACTGTCTAACCCCCTTTATTAAGGCTAGAACAACAAATATCTTGTCTGAGAGCTCTTTTCAGATCAGAAATAAAGTCCAAATAGTGACCACCTTCAATTCTTTAACTGCAAAATACTCTAGGAAAACGCCCACGTGTACCAGAGGAGCGCTACTTGATAACTCCATGCCTAATTCTCTTTGATGTAATTCCCCCAAACAAGGGCTATTATATTAATAAATTATAATAAAATTATTAAAAGAAAAAAGCTTCTATTGCCCACCTTAACAGCTTATGAAGACAACCAGAATCTAACAAAAATACGTGCCACTGACATATCAGATTAACATAGGAGAACACTTACTGCCACTCGCCATGAGCTAGGCCATCAAATCAGTGGCAGCAGGCAACTACCACACACTACAAAATGCTAGAAAATTCTGCTTTTGTTCAAGCACACTATTCAGGGCCCAGCCAACCGTGCACTTGAAAGCAAAACAATGTTAAGAATGAACTGACTGATGAACTTAGAAAAAATCTTAAAATAGTGTTACAAATGTATCATTAGAATTCATAGACCACTGGATTCAGAAATCAAAACAAAGTATTTTTTGGCTTCAGGCTGCAAATCCTACATCTGTAATAAGGGATTGCTAAAGATTTACCATGGGATGTTGTTAAGGGCAAAGGTGGAGGAAGAGGAGGATGGAAAGTATGCAGTGTAACAAGCATGGGAAAAGACAGAGAAATGGGACAAAGAGGCTGGCATGAATGAACCCACTGCTGATCAATTCACTTGTCTAGAGGAAGGGACATCTGCTGACTTCCTCCAGGCCCTCCCTTCCACTAGGCTCAGCTAATATTAGCAAAGAGATCCTGGTTTCGGGTAAATTAGCAGGAGGCAACATAATTCTGAATTACCATTCACAATATTTGGCATCTTGAAAAGCATGTAGCTAATATATCTGCGAATTTCTGGTATTTGATCAGATATAAGAAACTGCACAGCAAGATCATTTAGCTAAGCACTGCTCTAGCACAGATCCCTGAATTACACTTTTTAAAATGTGTTCAAATTGGTACTAGAATACTTTCATATATATATATAAACACAAAATTCACCCACCACTGATTGGGGTTGTTATAAAACAGGATTACCAATGCATTCTCCTCTTACACTGTACAATCTTGTTCAAGAAAAGGAAAAGTAAAAGCATTGCCCAACTTTGAGCTGGTTTTAGAAACTGAAAGGGAAATTAATTTTGTTCACTCTGTTAAGTAATTACTGTTCATTCTTACAACACTTTCTCATCTCCACCCAATTTTTTGGGTTTCTCCAACAGTACCAATAATTTCCAGGAGGCTGCCTTGCAATCTTCCTAGCCAAGTTAGAAAAGACTAACACAGATTTCTTAAGCAAACACTCTTTCCTTACGAGTCAGGAAGACTGAAAAAATTAAGATCAAGGTTCAAGTTAAGCCCAGAGCTTTTGGTTGGGTCTATTTCATTAGTTGGACCTTTTCATTAGTCTAGCTGAATTAATATCTTGGTATCTTTTGACACTGTCTGAACAGCTTTCATGACCAATAATAATGTTGTTTACTGTCACGTAAGCACACAAAGTACACTCAGCACAAAACACATCTGGCGTCCTGATAAAGAGGCATAAATCTTGGAAACAAACTTTGCTGCTGCCTTGTCATTGTCATTTACCCTTCAAAATGATTCAGGTCTTTCTACTAGTGCATGAAGCTGCTCAAGTCTTTGTTGCCAGCATAAGCTCATTACAAGTTCAGGAAATCCAATAGAATCCTTTTCTCTTTGCACATGTTCCCCTGAAGGCAGATCCCTATTTACGGATACAATTTGCAAAACAAAGGCAAAACAGATATTTTAAGATAAGAATCACTGCAGTGAGGTGCTGAATAATTTAATGGATGAAACGTAGGTTAATGTCACACTTTGTACAAGGCCATGTATCTCTCCTGAAAATCCTAGGAAATGCCATATCCTTATAAATTTCTTTAAAAATATATGCACCTATAAACACATAATTTTATAAATTAATATATCTGCTGACTTCAAGCTTCCTATTAACAGGATCATAAGAGGTGTGTGACCCAGCAGAAAAGCTGACAATAAATTTCATTTTAATCTACAATGGCTGGGTTGGAAATAGGGAATTTTAGGGCCTTAGAAATATATATTGTGTATATTGTGTCATCCTCCATATTCCATTTCCAACTGGGGAAAATTATCCCAAACAGAATACTGATTATGTTGTTCCATTAACAAATGCAGGGATACAGAGCTAAATCAAGGAAATGTGGAAATGTCTGCAAGGCACTTCATTCTACCTCGTAGAGGTATACTCTTTGCTAGAAAGGACAAATTATATTTTAAGGGATTGATGCATTTTAGGAAGGGAATAATGACTTATATGTGAAGTCTGTGTGTTTTCTTACATTGGCCTAATAAATTAATGATTTTTTTTTTTTTAGTAGGGTCTATGGCTGATTGCATATATTTACATTTTTTCCTTAAAACTCTTCACAGAATGAAAAATTTTAATACTACTAGAACCAGACCAACTTTCACAGATCTTCCATTCTCATGGATTTAATCACTCTCTCAGATTATATTCCACAGCAATGTCCCTTAATGCATTAGAAAAACATACCTTTTAGAGACTAACAAACTTAAATCAACTTAACTTAACTTAAATCAAAAGGCCCTTAAATCTCCATTTCTAATCTTTACCTTTCAGCTACAAACCAATTTAAGGTTGTGATCATAGTCCCTAAATTGAGTGGGTTCTTTCCATGAACCATTAGAAGTGACAAGAAAGGAGGAAACATTAAATTGTATTAGTCTTGGTCTAAATACTAACCACTTCCTCCACATCCTGTTCAATAAAAGCCTCACCTACCACTGTTCAGGGAAGCCTGTAAACTCATCAGATTTCTGTAAAATTCAGATAAGTCAAAGCATGAGAGGACCAAGAAGGAGTTCTCAGGGCAAAAATGAATGTTTTTTGTACAAACCTAGTTGTTCTGACTGTGGAAAAAGGTGTGGAACCCACTGAAGACCATTTTCAGAGTGTGCAGTGGCATTTGGATCACTAGAATCTCTAGAACATGGGATAGACAACATTGAGTGTGAAATTTAAAAAATACATTTTTCTAATATGAAGATAATGTACTAGGCCAACTTCTTCACATATGAGATGTACTAGGAGTACAAAGATAATCTAAGATTTTTCAGCAATACAGTCTAGGGGGTTTATATCTTTGGCACATTCTTGAGAGTATTTTTATTGTCCCTCTACAACACCTCACTTTTTCTAAAATCAATATAAAGTGTATGCTAGAGTTGAGGTCTCTGGCTGCCACAATAAAACTTAATCATTGTTTCTAGAATTAAGAACCATTCTTCAATTCTTCCAGTTTCTGCCAACAACTGATCCCTAAATATGGTGGGGAGGAGGGAGTGTGCTAGCAATCATCTCTGTCTTCATTTCTGCCACACAAGTCACTCTAAAATAGAGCCAAAAGCTCAACTGATGTTTATTGCTTTAGCTCGTGTTCCATACACATTTGGAAAGCACAATCAAAGCTGCATTTTCATGTTGTGTTTATTATTTGTGAAATGGGAAAGATTATGCACTCCCTGCTTCCAATAAACAAGTCCCCAAGGGATACAATCTAACCCTAAATATCTTAACTAAAGCAACAGCTCCAATAAACGTACTGGTAATTGCCTTAAATAAATGTTTGCAACTTGAAGAACATATTGCTGATAACTTCTTTTACCTGTCTTTTCAAAGATGACATTTTCTGAAGGCTGGAAATGCTTCTCTTGGTATCTATATTATGTTGCATTTTCCATGCTTAGTTACTGGACATTCAGATGTCACAAGCATAGACTTATTGTCACAAGAAAACTGACAATTTCTATAAGCATGAGGGAGATAAAATTTTGAAGTTATTCTCCTTTGAAATAATCATAAAGGAAGAGTATTCCTCAACATTTTTGCTCTTCCCTCTCCAGATACCCGACAGAAAATGGATATGCATGTGGTTAGTTCTCTGATGTGCTGTAGAAGGTTCCTAGCTTCCAGCCATTAACTATTACAGTTAAAGCTACAAAACACCAATATACTTTAAATTCCAGGTAACCATGAGCGTTCAGTTTTCAGTATCGCAACACATTAAGTATTAAAGCTTCTGTTAAATAGGAAGTGCAAATGATCTACACATGTTATTACATTCAGTCCTTTTTTTGCTCTTTCCTAAGATCTCCGAGTACCTGAAAAATATTAATCCTCACTACTCATGCAACAGGCACTGTTATGCCTAATGCACAGTATACTACAGAAAATCCTGTACATCATTCTTAGTGAACTGATTCAAAAGTTACACATAGGATGAATCAGATAAACCAGACCCAGCTTAAGTCGTGGTTATGAAGTCAAACACTGGATTGGTGATAGAATTACAAAGAGATCCCAGGAGTACCAACTCATGAAAAGGAAAGTTAACTTTTGCCACAGTGATCCTATCAGTTTCTAATATCTTAATTATTCTGCGTCTAACATCTTACTGTTTCATTTTTTATTCTGCAGTTTTCAGCCTGGAACTGGCACCCACAATGGCCTTAACTGACCACATCGAAAAGATGGCAATTATTACTTCTATGCTCACGCATCCTTTCCTCCCCCTTGTTTTACACCAAGATCACCAGCATTACAATGATGAGGGTAAATTGATTCATTTCAGGCTAGAAAAGCTTAAAGAAAGCAATAGGAAAATCCTTAGGGATTGAACAGATTTCTCAAAAGGTCAAATCCTGATAAATCAATGTTTTAATAATTTATTTTTTCTCCTCTCTAATCCAGATAACAGAATATAAAGTTCTTGACATGGTTTAAACTCTTCCATAAAACGGCTCATGGAATTCCCTTGGTAATGTCTCACATGGAAGTTAGAGGTTAATCCATAACATGTAGTACTGGAGTAGATCCCCACAAGAAGAGGCATCATTTTGATATGAATGTTTCTGTCAAAAGGAATCAACCACACAATTCTCAAGACTGTTTCACTGCATCTTCTACTATTTGTTAAAAACATGCACATCTCCCTTATATTCTACTTTATAGCTGCAACCTTAGGCAAACCATTCGATCTGTGATGTGGTCAGTATAGCACAGTCTCTCAGTAAAATGAAAATCCCCAAAACAAATGCCAGTAAGCAAACTTTTCCAAACAACAAGAACTGGTTGTTCACCTTGAGGGATCTCCTAATTCGACTTTCAACTGAAATTCTTGACAGCAACCTTAAACAAACACAAAGAAACCCTGAGCAACAACACAATGAAACAGTTTGCCAAAGAAATTAGGCAAACAAAATGTTCATATTCTCCTCAGTCTCTTCCCATAATTCATTACAACAACAGCATGCAAAGCAAATATGTCTTACCGAGTTCTGTTACATAGTTTTTTCCTTCCGAAGGTAAAGGAATGTACTGATTAGAAAGGAAGCTGCTTCCATAACCCAGGACAAAACCTTCTAGTTTGGTGCTTTGACTTGGTCGAAGATACCTCATGCAAATGGTGTCATCTGTTGCATTGATCTGAACCTTCAGACTCTGCCTTTTCACTGGGGAAAGAGTAAAAAAGGGGAGATCAGAATGCATTATCTAGCAATCATACATTCAGTAATGGAACATGACAGTACAGCAATATAGGGCCGTTTAATTTGCTACTAGCATGCGACTGAAAAATTTCTTACAGGTGATGTCTCCTGGACACCCAGTGTATTTAAAAAAGTGAACTAACAGTCATGTAAAAATGTGGTTGCCAACATAACTGGCTTTCCACTAGTTTAGCGTTATCATTTGCTTTAACATCGACAATTGCAGTAGTAAAACCATGCATGAAGTAAGTGGAAAAAATGCAAGTATTTTTTCCTTTAAATGCAAGAGTTATAGTAGTATTAGCCATATATAGGACCCATAGGTGAAAAAAGTGCAAGTTTTTGGTTTGATTTTTTTTTTGCTTGTTAGTAGAAAATATGAAGTTGTAAAATTAAGTTAATCAGTTCATCACACTCAAAAATTATGGTAGAGGATAAACAGTAACTAGATCCAAATAAAACTTCTACAATTTTTTTTCCCGCTATGTTGGGCTGGAAATGTAATTTCGTATTTGGAATTACACCAGGACACCTAACTAACATAAATACTTTACTCAAAACTACGAAGAAACTCTTTTTAAACATTCATTTTTATGCTTTCCAGGGGAACAGCACATAAAGTAAGAAACATCTTGTATATCCATCTGCAAAAATTTAACTTGCAGCAATAGAGAATGACTTCACAACAGAATTACTAACTTTTTAGGCTACAAGTTGGTGTTTTGGCTTCTTCTTGTTGGGGTAAGGGAGAATTGGCTTTTCCCTTTTCCTTCCTTGGTATGTACAATTTTAATATTCCCTTGTCACTGTTAGGCCTATCATATTTTCAGAACTGTTGAATTGCTGGCTTTCCCCCAAACTTACAACACCAGCACCGGACTAGTACATTTTGGGTTATTATTTCTCTTATTCTCAAAATATAAATTTTTATCCCCAACAGATTTTCAGGCATCTGTCCAATCAAGAGGGCTGAAATTAAGTTATCAGGAAAAAACAGAACTTTGCAGACAATCATTTTGCTTCAGGAACTAAATCCTGAAGAAAAATAATGAGATAAATGATATATAATATATCATTGAATAATAGTGCAGAGCGATACTAAACTTCTCTTTCTTTCTTTCTCTTTCTTTCTTTCTCTTTCTTTCTTTCTCTTTCTTTCTTTCTCTTTCTTTCTTTCTCTTTCTTTCTTTCTCTTTCTTTCTTTCTCTTTCTTTCTTTCTCTTTCTTTCTTTCTCTTTCTTTCTTTCTCTTTCTTTCTTTCTCTTTCTTTCTTTCTCTTTCTTTCTTTCTCTTTCTTTCTTTCTCTTTCTTACTTTCTTCCTTTCTTGCTCTCTTTCTCTCTCACTCTCTTTCTCTCTCTCTCAGTAATTGCAGACTTATGTTCAAAGTTCCTCTAGACAACTACATACTGATTCTCTGGTATCACCCCAACATACCCTGCTTTTTTTAGAGAAATTCTAATGACTAGAGTTGCCAAGAGACCAAAACCCTCACTTTGTTTTAGTAGATGATTTGAGCATCCGCAGTTGTCTGCACACAGAATGTAAAGCCTTAAGCCAACACTTTATGCCTCTTCCCTTTATAGAAAGAAGCGTACAAGTAAAACTGATGGAAAACATCTGCCTCCCTTCCTTTATCTAAAGACTGATCAAGAAAAATCATTCAGCCAGGAAACTGTCACAATTTTCCAAAGGCAACTCTGCCAGGTTCCAGAAGACTGCAAGGCTTCTAGAAAACTTAGTCTCTGGCATTTTCAGCAGTGCAATACCTTCACGGGCAAACGGGCGGCAGTTGCTTCCTAATCTCCATGACATCCTAACTCGTTTATTTTCACTACACAAGAAGGCTGCAGATGTGCAACTCTGAATATTGACAGGGCTCCAGATAGCACAAACCCGGAAGAAAACACAACAGACTTCAAAAACCTCTAATGAGCTTTGTAAAGGCACTTAGTAAAAAGTGGTAACAAAGTTTAGGATTATTATCTCTGATTGACAGTGAGCTACATCTGTTTAAATTACGGATTCTTCAAAACCCTAACTTTAGAGAATTGAGCATTATTGAAATTATGGTCTCCTGGTCTCTATTGAGTATTCATGTCTAAGAATACAGTAAGTACTTAATTCAAATATGGTAATTTGATTTCCATAATAAATTTCTTAATCAGTCTCAAAACTGAATTTACAAAAAAAAAAAGAAATTAGTAAAGATCTATTTAATTTTAAATTTACAATAATTTCAACCTTTTTTTCCCCCACAATTGTATCCACCTATCTCTCAATCAAACTTTACATCAATTTGAAGACTTAATTCTATATCAAGATTAAATTGAACTGGGTCTGATTTCAGTTAGATAGATAGCATTGCTTATTCATAAGCAGTCAATTACACTGACCAAGTGTCTCGATTTTATTAAAGCCTTAAAATTCTCAGTGAGGTTTCTACAATTATAAAGTTTAAACAGGATCCCAAAACAGTAGTATCTTTGGGTTAGACCCTTTAGACCTCTTTTTTATAGATAGCATATCAAAACCACCAAGAGAGCTTTTAAAATCAAAGACAGTTCCAGCAGAAAAGAAACAGGAATCATGTATTTTTAAAAAGAGAGAATAAGGCAGAAAAGAAGAAAAGGAGACAAATTTGAAATTAAAAAAAAAATCCTTGTCCTCACTACCCTGTCTTGACAGGGCAGGTCCTTTTCCTCTAATTTACTTTTAGGTACAGTGATGGCCTGGATGGCAACAAATATTTCCGAGTCCCTGTGGAGTTTAGGAAAAAACCATTGGGAAAAAATTCTTTAGGTTGGAAAAGACCATCAAGATCATCAAGTTCAACCATAAACCCAGTCCTGTCAAGTCCACAACTAAACCATGTCCCCAAATGCGACATCTACACACATTTTAAATACCTCCAGGGATGGTGACTCAAACCTGGTCAGTCTGTTCCAATGATTCACGACCCTTTCGGTGAAGATATTTTTCCTAATATCCAATCTAAACCTCCCCTGGCACAACTTGAGGCCATTTGCCCTTGTCCTGTCACCTGTTACTGGAGCTGTCTTCCCTAAAGCCTGACCCAAAGAGCAGCAAAGAGCAAGGCAGACAAATCTCCTTCACTTTAACTTAGCTGCGTGTTTTTCAGGGAAAGTAACTGCTAAAGCAACAACACAGATGCCACACTTCGTATGACTAAACCACATTCCTATTCATGGGCCGTGTGCATTCCAGAACCATTGAAAATGAGGGATGAATATTAACTGGTAAAACAATAAATGACCAGTTTCTGGAAGCATATGAACAGAAGTGGAGCAACCAAGGACACCGAGAGCTCAATCCTACGTGCTGCACAGACACTGCCAATCTAGTCAAGAGAGGGCCAGCCTGAAGCAATATGGATATAAGGATTTCATATAAATTAGCTTGGAAATGGGGACTGCCCCCCGGAGCACATTAGCAATATAGATTTCACTTCTTGAGATCTCACAATGTTTTGATGTTTTGAACAACTACTCAGGAAAGTATTCTCATTCTGCGTAATATGTCTCTTGTAGTCACCACTCAGACAAACATTCATTAAATATGATTGAATGGACAAGGGAAGTAATAGGAACTTAATGGTTATCATACTGTGATAACAATCTATTTGATTTTGAGAAAATTATTTCAGGATTTCAGGAGACCTTTTTTCCCCTGCATCTCCTTGATGAAAGACTTGAATGATAAACTAGATGCCCTCTAATTCCATTCATTTGTGTCAGTTTCTGGCATTTGTTAGTGAAACTCTGGTCTTAAGTACTTTCATTTATAGCGTAATTCTTTTATATTGAGGCCATTTCCAAATGGCAGATTCTGAGATCCATAGCTACCTCTGAAACACAATCTTTCCCTCCATGCTTGCCAACAGAAATTCCACACTGATCTGCAAGTATTCTCTTCAACAAAAGTCAGTTGATGGCCAAGATCGGCAGGAGAAACTGTATGTTTTGCATCTGAAGTAAAAGGTCATGTTTTATGTTTATGTTAAGAGCATCAGAGCACTTGCAGTGCTGGAATCACTCTAAGGAAAGGATTCTGCCTATACTGGGAGA
This sequence comes from Struthidea cinerea, assembly GCA_013397865.1. Lineage (NCBI taxonomy): Eukaryota > Metazoa > Chordata > Aves > Passeriformes > Corcoracidae > Struthidea > Struthidea cinerea. The sequence goes on along the minus strand of VZTI01002188.1, from coordinate 1,813,843 downwards.
GAATGAAAAACAGCTTGATGAATCAGCTGCATCACAAGAGAACCAGCAACCACCAACTCCTCAGAAAGAAGAAAATAGCTGCCTATGGCCTGAAGAATCCAGCTGGAAGCACCATAGTTTGTCTAGTTGGAATGTATAGGCAACAGGAGACAAAAGCAAAAAAATATTGAAACTTTTAAAAGTTTAGATGTTACTTTCACTCACACCAGGAGTCCACTGCACACTTTAAGTGTGCATGGCGTCTTGTGATCAAATACAGTCCTATTTTTTGTTTTCATCCATAGAGAGAAGATCCTTGAACTCTGCCCTACAAAACTAGAGGGTGAATACAGCTGTACTGTATTACAGCAAATTTGGCTTTGTTGCCAGAATTCCAGATGCCTTACATTGAAACTGTTTGTTTTCCACCGTTTCAAAGATTTTAGGGGGCATGAAGGCAAGACCCAGCACTGCCTCCCAGAGTGCTAGACAAATGGAGTGCATCTTAAGAAAATATATTAGCACCATCTATTTGTAAGCACCACCTCACTTATTCAAATCATTCACAGCAGTGCTTTGATTTTTCCAAATCTGGTGTCATAGTACCACCAGGCAAGTTTTCAATGATAATCTAACACTATGAAAATTTTATTTTCTGCTCTTTTATATTGTTGTATTTATTTTGGCTGCCAAACATGGAGAAATATTGGTTGTTTGGCTGCAACCCAAATAAAGCTTAAAATGGGAAACATTTAAAAATAGTTCTGTTTCTATGTAGTAGAATAAACAAGACACACTTCTAAAGCAGCCACAGCCACAGAATCATGGAATAATTTAGGGTGGAAGGAAATTCTCTAAGTCATCTAGTTCAACTGCCTGCTCAAAGCAGACCTCAAGTTGCCCAGGGCCACAGCTGAGTCTTGAACACCTCCAAGGACATAGATTCCATAACATCTCTGGGGTAACCTGTTTCAGTGCTTAGCATACTTCCGTTTAAAAAAAAAGTCCCAACATCTAACTGGAATTTCCCATATTCCAGTTTGTGCCCAGTGCCTTTTGCCAAATTACTCTGCACTCCTGCAGAAAATCTGTCTTTGTATCCTCCAGTCAGATAGCTGAGGACAATGTTTGATCCTTTCTCATGACAGATTACATCAGACATTAATGTTCCTAGCCATGAAATTCACATTAACAAATACTCCGAATGATCAAAGTAGGTGCCATACGAAGAGGGCAACCAAGAATACCTTACTGGGGGGGGGGTGAGCTAACAGCCTTGAATATATTTTGTCATTTGCAAATGAAGTTCCCCAATTAATTTTTTTTTCAAGTATTATTATGCCTTCACAAGACTAACATTGCTTCAGAAGAATAGGCTGTCCACATGCGGCAGTTAACTTTGCAAAACACAAACAAGCATGTCTATCTACAAAAAACTAACTCTTAAGCTCTTAACTTACACCTTCAAACTGCTTTCATTTCAGAGAGCAACTTAACTTAGGTGTATCAACATTCTTAACAGAATGCACACAGCAAATAAAACAGCATAAACTGTAATTCCCCTCTGTGCTTCTTTAATACCTGAGGCAATTTTAGTAATTTAAATGATAGAGAAATTCACTACTAAAAGGGTACGAGTAGCTGAAATATGTAGTAGGGAAACTCCTCAATACTGATGTTCAGCTGAAGGTAGTGACGCGAAAGGAAGAGATGCACTGTGAGGGCCCAGGGTCAGCCCCATCCCTTCCTGTGCCCTTTCTCACAGCACTCTTTCAAGGTTACTGACACCTTTTCCTTCAGCTGCTGTGCACATTTAGATTTATTAAAGCTGATCAGAAATATGCTGCTCTTTAATGTTATAAACTAAATATATACTTCTGAAAAAAAATTGTTAGAGCATTTATATTACAAAATTACACAGGTTTTAAAACTTCTTTTGCCAATTCCTCTCTAGTGATCACTAAAGTTCAGAACTGAGTTAAAAAGCTGTACTCATTAATACTTTAGGACCAGTTAGGTCAATGCAGAGGTAAACATGTAGTTAGCAGCAATTCCAGCTTCTATATAGCTATATAAATCATTGTACAAAGGAAATTTATTGTTCGTATGTTGCCATCTGTTTCACCTGTTTTCAGGTCATTCAAGAACTTCACTGAAGTTCCACTTCCATCTTTATCACTATCTCCCTCATAAGGCTCCTTGAATATGCTGGTTGAAAATGATTTTTTTTTTGACTTAGTAAAGTAACTGTCATTATTTTTAGGGTGCAAAGCTGAAAAGAGCCTGGATTTAAACCTGGGATCCCACTTCAATGGTCCAACCCCCAATTCCAGCTTTCATTCGGCAGGTTGTTTTTCATTATTTATTAAAATAGGAAACAAAACTGAAAACAAGAAGGAAAACTGTTTGAAAATAACCAAGCCTGCGGCTCTGATGGAAAAGGGAACAGGAGTTAGACTTCTGAAAACTTCTTTGATATGACTTAAAACAACATGGCCCTGGATCCCCTTGTGAGATACTGTTTAATTTTTATTTTAAATCTTAGAAAATTCAGCTCCTTTATGTGTCCAGTTAGTGAACTTAGTTTGGTGTTTAAAGGTAAAAATTTAGCGTAAATAAAATTCAACATTGAACAATTCAATATTTTTGAAGGATAGGGACAAAACCAAGTCTATCCATTATTTTCAATGCATAATGCCCTCTAAAACTCCAACAAGTTGAATAATCTTTGATAGATAACACTTTTGAAATAAACAGCACACAAATTTAAAAGGACAAGAAAAAAAATCCTTGGGAATAAAACAACCTGAAACCCTTATTTCAAATTAGATTATGGATCACTTATTTGTAGTAGGATAAAGCTTAATTTAGATCTGATGTCTTTAGGTTCTCCAGGGCCTTGTTCCCCTGGCTTTACTCTCAAAGCTCCTTGTTTGTTGTTGTTTTTTCCAGACTGGTCTGGCATGTATTTTTCTGGATGTAATTTCACCTGGACAGAGCTGATGACACAGTGACTGCATCTTGCCCAGAAGAGCTGTCTTTCCAATCCTGGCTCCTTCTCCTGTCCAAGGAAACATGTCCAAGGCAACTCCACCCAGACTGGGCTACCAAGAAAACTGTGTCCTGGCCAAACCTGACAGATTCTGCATAAATATATTCAATAAAGGCAAGCAGAAGACTGTGGGGAGCAAGAAGAGTCTCCCAAATTTTCTAGGTGTAACTCTTTTTTTAAGCCTTTAAAGAGCAATATCCAATGCAAACTCCAAATGAGAAATGTGGTCTTTGGACATGGCCTCATACAAGGTGATCATATTTTAGACCTGATCCGCTGAATAAAAGCAGGGACTTTCTTTGACAGCAGCTCTTTAGAAGGAAAAGCTCAAAAAACCACTAAGAACCTGAGTAGGTGAAGAATTCAAATGCTGTTGGTCTGGCTCTGCCCATACACTACAAATGTATTGAAGTGATTGGTATTAAAGAACATAGACCTTAATGCAATAGCTTTCTTATAACTACGTTCATGAGCAGGCAGTGCATTATCACCGCCATTAACCTACTCCGTGGCAGGCAGTGTTTGGCATCACCACTTCCTTAAGCCACTTTTCATCTAAGATTATCAGTGCATTTTTGAAGAATCGAAAATCAAAGGCATAATGAAAAACACTATCTGGAACTGCAGTCGCCTTTACTTCTGCAAGAAGAGGGACGACACTACACTTTACAATCCAGGATGTTAGCGTTTATTACTGAGTGCACACATAATGTGCTGCATGGGTTACTGTGTACCCAGATTGTAGCGAGGGACTCATTTCTTACAGCCAATTTGGAGTCTGCTCTGTACATGTGGTCACCATTTATTACATCATAATACATAGGGGCTTTTTTCACTGGGTGACTACTCATCTGGGGATCTTTTGAAAGACTTTGGGAGGAATCATTCAAAAGAAGAATATCAAAATAACCGACAGCAAGAAAGTATAAATTCTACTCTGCTAGAATAAGGCAGCTCCAAATTAACATTAAAAAAAAAAAAAACCCAAGCAGTAATGAATTGAAATTGGCATGTTTATCTGTGTTAATAGAACAAAATAGGTAGTCATGTACTGAACTCCTCTGTCTGCCAGAAGTATTACCTTATCTGCCATAATCCAAGCAGTTGAAAGAGCAAGTCTTTAGCTCAGTATTCTGTACTAACATTGGCTTAGATGGTTTTAAAGCTAACTTTGTTTTACTTCCTTCTCTGAATCAGCACATGGTAATTTCATAAGGACAAAACTGCTTAAACATGTATGTAGACAGCTAGGAGGATTTACAAGCTATACGAACAGAATCAATTTGAAACCAGCATGTACTTCCAACCCTCTAGTTGTAAATTAATCGGTAAGTCTCAGAATCACCAATATGTCTAGGTGTGTTTCAAAATTGTTACCTTCTCTATTTTAAATCTGAAGAGATAGATCCCAGTCCTTTCATGCACTAGTTCTCACTTCTAAAAAGACCTCTTATCACAAATAGAGAAGTACATAGAGACTGCAAAACAGACAACTTGATAAATCCAGGAAAAAAGGCAAAGTCAATGACTAGAGGTACAGAGTCTGTTACCCAGGAAAGAAGCCTGAAAAAATAGGAGTCATTAACCTTAGAGGAAAAGTACATAGATAGATATGAAGACAGTATCCAAATATATATGGCAAACAAACAAATTCCTGAGGAAAAGCAGTATAAGTAATTTCTGCTCCACATCTGTGAAGAGAAGTGACAAACTGTAGCAAGGAAGATATCTGGAAAACAGGTAGTTACACTCTGGAACAAACTGTCTCAGGAATAAGAACAAGGTGGTCAAAATGAGTTCAGGGAAGTCCATTTCAGCCCTGTGTTTCCTTGTAAAAATGAGTATTTTTCCACTTGAAGGCTACTACTTTTGCTCTGCACATCTAAGTATGCACCATAAAGCCTCAAGGAGGGCTGCCCTCCTCAGTGCTGTGCATGAATTCCAATATCCTGCTTCATATTTCTAACACATAGAACGAAAATCCAGTAAGGCATGATCTCTTCAGAATATAGATAGGCTTAAAAGAACTGCCAGGGAGAAGCAAGATTAATTTGTTATGTGAGAACAGAAACATATCTCGGTGCAATTGATTGAGTAAAGGCAAGACAGAGTGTCCACGAAACTGCAAGCTGTTCCCCCTAGCCTCAGTCACAAGGAACAGTCACGCTTATGCACATGATGAACAAGAAGGTGATTTGGAACAGCCAGAGCAAATTTACCAAGACCAAGCTGTCCAGCAAAGCCTGCTGCCTTCTGTAATGTTATTACCGGGTTTGCACACAATGGGAAAGGGTGAACATCATTTTCTTCAACTTTGGCACAATTTCCACGGGTATCCTTCCTGTCAGACTGGAGAAATGCAGACTGCATGCCTACATTACAGGGTAGATGGAAAACTGGGCTCAAAGAATAGCAGTCAGTGGTTAAAAGTCCAAAGTCCCCTTTGATACCCCTTTGATAGTACTCAAGAACCTCTTTCTGGTTCTCGAGCAATATCCAGTGTAATTCCTATACTCATTTCAGTGAGGGAGAATGTTTTGTGCTTTGTGTACGCTTGGTAAACAACTTGGGTTGGGCAAATAGAAGCAGATGAGTTGTCCATAATGACCTGCTTTGAAACTGAAGGAAAACAAACTAGATTGAGACACCCATTCAGAAACAGGTGAAATTCTATTTATAAGTCCCCCCATTATGCTGGCTATAGTTGAAGCAGGAATCTTTAAAATAATACGCAAAAAGATGGAAACAGAATGGGATTCTCCTTTTTCTGAAGTCACAATGGTTTTCCACTTCCAGCATCGCAACCCTCATATGACCACAGAAAATATCGGTGTTTTCTGCTCAAAATAACACCCAAGTCATACAGGACTTCAAATACAGCGGGGATTAATAACTCTGAATGGGCACTTGGCAAAGGTGTTTGCAATATTCTGTGTTAACTTTGGAAAAAATTCCCCACTTTTTCGAGGCAGACAGATGATAAAGCAATTAAATATCTGAAGCACATATAAGAATTCTTAGGCGGTGTTGTATATCAAATGCTAAACTCAGAAAGAGTAAGAAAACTTTGTCAGTTAACAAAAGCTGTACTGAAATATGAAATTCTATTTTGCTATGACAACTATGATTTGGATTTGTCTGTGTAGTCAAGCCTTTCAACAAAGGTTTTAGCCTGTTACTTCCCTTCAGTTCAGAAAGCTGTAGACACAAACAAATAAACAAAATGTAAATTTTAAAAAATTGCCTTATGCTTCCAAAAGAGCAGTCAAAATAAAGTGGTTTCACTTATGTTCCTGGTATCCAAACTGAACGTTCTCACACATGTCTATGACACTTGCTGGATACAGCCCAGTCCTATAAGGATTGATTCCAACTGCGCACAGTTTTTCCAGCTGGAAAATGTATCTCATCTTGCACCATTAGATGAGACAGATCTCAAAACTGATGACCTGGCTTCTTACTACTACTCTAAAAAAATCCCCAACCAAAAACCCCAACAGATCAAGAAACATCAGAGGTGATCCTTTTTATCTTCTTCTATATTGTTCCACATTCTGAATTTGCAGAGATCAAAGGAAAGATTCTATAGTTAAAACACATCTGGAGAAAGAAGCAACGAATTGACAGTACATATTTAATTTTAAAAAGTACTAATAAATACTCCATAAGTTTAGAATGTATTATTGAATTCCTAAATTGGACAGAAATTCCTTTTCTGCGCTATGAACACATTGTGAAGCAGAGGCATTGTTAACTTGTCTTAAGAAAACTGAAATATGAAGTAAATGGTTGTAAATCAGTGGATTACAGAAAATAATGGACACCAAGCTTAGTAAGTATACAACACATAAGATAAAAGCTATGCCTGTGATCAAGTGAGTAATAAGATAAGACAAATACTTATTTTTGCTACTGAAGGTGTTTCATCTTTTCTCCCACATATTTCCCTTCCCACCCAGGTTATGGCATAGAGTTTATGTTCTCTGAATATATTTCCAAATTCTTTATCTGTTACATCACTTGCTCTATTTTCACCATGTTCCCTTTTATCTACAGAGATGAAAGAAAGCTGTAGGAAGTAATCTCTGCTTGCAACCCATCTTTTTATGTCTCTATTTATTTTTTTTAATAAATTCTCCAGCCAATGCTTCATTGAAAATTGCCAATAAAGAATGCCATCAGCTACACAAAAGGAAGGCTTATGAAAATTTTGGGGTGGAATAGGGGCACCTACCTCTATGCACACAACCATTAGCTCAGCAATCTTTGTAGGCCTGACTTTGCATTTTATTTGTATTTCTCTCAGGCATGTATCCAAATGCTCATGGAGAATTTATGGTATGTAGGAAGCTATGTCTCTCTCATTACTGATCTTGTAACCCAGTGTGCAGCGGATTACATTAATTCCCAAGGAATGCTCTCTGATTTAAGAGTGTATTAAGCACATAAATAATGCTTCATGACTTTGGAGTTTTAAAATGAGTCTTCCCTGCACCAGTTTTTTTGACAACTGACACGTGTTTTAATACTACAAAAACAAATAATTGGAAAAAAAAAACCTGGAAGGGGCAGGTAATGGAAAAAACGATTCACAATACCTGAAATTTCAACAGGGCATATATGAGATTATCTATTCCCTACATGTGGGGGAGTATCTGTACTTTTTCTACATCTTTAATACTACGAACAACCTCACATTGCCTTCAAATAAATATAATAATAGCATATGATGTCCCTTGCTAATTGCTGTAAGTATTTCTGAGTGGAAAGGGAACACAATAAACATCTGTTACATTACTGAAAAACTGCTTTCTAAGAATTCATGGCGGTACATTAACAACATGCTAATGCTTTTATCAACTGCTATTTGACCACGTTACTAAAATTGTGAGAGTACAGGGGATTGATGAAACTGTGAAAGATTAAAAAAAATAATTTTTGATGCAAAGCATTCACCAAAAATGAGCAAGGTCCCATGCTGCCTTTGTGCACTCTCAGTGTACTAGAGAGTCTATGTGAAATCACACTCCTGACTTTCTTACTTGTGTGCAAGTCAAGTATAGATTTTCCTTTGGAGAAAAAATCCCCAAGTCTGCCAACAATTCAAAAGAGGTTCTTCAGCTAAAAATAATTGCATATTTAGTATTTTAATCTTTTGGGAAAAAAAAATCTTATTTATGTTTATACACACTTGATTAACAAAGGATATAAAGTAACTCCTACTCCATAATACCAAGTCACATCAGATGTGTCAGCTACTAAGGAGTGCTGAATAACCAACACAAGCAAAAAGACATTTCTATTAGAATTGCTAGATTTTGTATTCCTCATAACTAAACCAAAGAGCAGGAAGGAATGCTGAAGACATGCAGTATTGGTGCTTGTCAGATCATAGCTAAAAGCTGGTGCTCATCTGTAAAGTAGCAAATTACAAGCTGCCACTGTGGAGCGATTTCATAGTCATGTTCACACAGTAAATAGCTGTTAATAAGCTTTATGACAAAAGAAGGAGACCTATTGATTCAAGCTGAACATGAAACCCCATCACTTTTACCTGAGTCAGCTCTTCATCAAACTAAGAAAATTCATGGTTCTTCAACCTGACTGCAGCCATTTCCCTGACTGCGAAACAAGCTGCACACTGTGCTATAAATAAAAACTCTGCCCTGCCATTTAATCCAGCTACTTCAGTGTTTGTGTGAGCCACAGAATGCAACTCTGCCAAAATGTTCAGATCGGACAGTAGAGTTTTCTTTCTATTATTTGTATCCCAAAGCTTAATTTCTTACCACCTTTCAGACTATTGCACCCATGCCTTTATTTTCAGTGAGTGTTTGTGCATATTGTACAGACACACTGAGATTTCAAAAGAAAAGTGATAAGCAATAAGGTCTGAAAGTCTTGTAATTTTCTCAGTGTGCATTTTTCTTGTTCATGTATAGGCTTGAACCATGGTAATGAGGTAATCTAAATTGCCAGAAAATGTTTTAACTTTGAAGTCAGAAAACAATCTTCTGGGACATTTCAAGTATACATATTTGTACTTTTCAACCACAGTTTCATGCATTCTAAAATTACTCCAGACTTTTACATCATAGAAAGAAAAATTAAAGTGAATAATTAATATAAAGCAGATACTGCAAGCAGCTGACAAAAGAAGAAAAGTCTTTTCCAAATGTGAGTTTAAAAATAATGTTATCCCACATACACTCTCAGCCCTTTAAAATTGGCCAGGTTCCAAAGTATTAATTATGTAAACTCATATCAAGCACTCTGTGGCCATTTATAGATGCATAAACTAATGCCACAACTGCAGGTGATTGGAAAGACCCTTTTCCCACTCTATTGAATTGTGCTTTTCCTGAGCAGATTTCAAGAATAATGTAAAACCTTAGAACTATACAAAAATGCTGAAATAGCCATACCAAAAAAATTGCCTCATACTTTGAGAATCCATTTTGCCATCAACTCTTGAGCTTGAGAAAGAGTATAAAACTACAATTTCTTTTTCAGTACATACAGTGATATTCTAGTGTTAGCACACCACAAACACACACAAAATAAATAAAAATCAAATCACATGCAGAGGTTTAGGTGCTTCATTAAGCTGGGTTTTATCGAAGTAGATTTATTCACATGGAGCCCTGACGCCTGATGACATACTTGTTCAAGGTAAACAGGATTTATATAAGAGCCAAGGCTACAATTAGCCTAAGAAAAATCGTGGATTCACTTGCCTCATTTATTTTTCTTCCAGAAGATGCTCTAAAAAATACTAAATTATTGCAAAGTGATGGAGCTCAGCAACAATTCTAAAGCATTTTAGAGAACACAGGTTATATTTTGTCTACCAACCTCTGAAGAAGTGCAATAAACACTCCTCTCCAGACTGGGAGAAAAGTAGTTTTCCTCTCAAAAAAAAGCATTCCCTACTTCCCTGCTTTTAGGTCTAGAATCTTCATAGCTAGTGCCTCAACTTTTTACCAGCATTTTATTCAGCAGCTCTGCAACAGTGAAGACTCTTTGTTGATATTCTGAATGCAACCATCCTTCCATAACCTTGCCTGGATATCTGCACACTTTGATGACGTAACTTTGGTTAAGCAGTGAGTGCAAAAACATTCAATTCTGGTGACCATAACTACAATCACAACTTCATGAACAGTAGAAATTCACTTAGTGGTTCAAAATTTGACCCATTTTTTCTTCACCTTGATATGACACACACTGGTTTGCTCAAGTGGGGAGGTTTAGAGTTGATATAACCAGAGCAAAATGGCACATGATTGTTATGTTTTGAGGCATGGCTGTACGGGAAAAGATGGCCCAGGCCTTGCCCACACAAAGGTTTCATTCATGATGCTGCCAGTAATCATCTTCACGACCACCATTCTCCCAGCACAATAAGACAAATACATACCTCACAAAGCAAACTTGTATTACATACATGTTGTCCTGTATTGTAGAAAAAACAATTTTTAACTAAGAACGTTTGAACTAAGGCCTGTCAGGCAAGTCTGAGTAGCATCTGGCCTGTTTCCAGCTGCCCTTTTCCACTTGGGAAGATACTGCAGGCTGGGCTGTTTTGCTAATGGTACCTATTTTAGGCTGCAGCCTGTCCAGAACATGAATACCTGCTTCTGTTCTCACCAAGATTCACCATGCCAGTGAGCTGGACTCCAAACATCTCCTGTAAAAGGCAGTAGCCAAGAATGCTCCCCAGCAACAAATTTATCTTGCTCACAAACAATTTCAAGTCTGCACTTGAATTTCCCCAAGGAAAATAAATCCACTAGGAGCTGCGTGAACAGTTCTGACTATGGCAGGTCACTGCTAGCCATGTTTTCCCCCTGGAGCAGACAGAGGTTTTTGTTCCCACATGCAGTGTGTAGTGCATACCAGGTGAGTCCAAACGGTCCAAAGAAGCCTCAAACCCAATGTCCATTCGCTGTATCATCACTCAACAGACACACAGACTATACTACCCATATACAGTATGTCTGGCCCCAGAGCAGCAGCAGGGTTTAGCCTATAGCTCTCCCTCAAGTGAGTTATGTAGCTTGTCCTTCTGGAACAGATAGACCCAAAGATTATATGAAGGAGGGCTGAAAAATAATGTTCAAAAAGTGATAATTGGGAACACAAAAATTAAAATGAAGAGGTGGAAGGTTATATAGATTACCCAGCAGTGAGATCATTTTGGAGGCGTTCGCATGCAATGGAATTTAATTCTGGCAGAACCCACCCATATGTATCATCACGATGTTGCACCACTGCCTGTGCCAATATAAAAATGGAATTCTGGTATTACAGATTATCTTTGAACTCAGAAGCCTGACACGGGGGTTTGATACGTTTATGTGCAAGCCTAGGACACAACTGTCTGCATGATAAGAGAACTGATTAAATGAAGTGCTATAACTGTTACATTCTTACCAGCTGTTTTCATTTTCAGTAAGAATGAGCCAAATTTGCCATGACATATCTAGAGACTGAAAACCCTTGTCACTCTATTACACCAGATAAAGGATCTCAAATTTCTTGTTGGACTTGCCACTTAAGTGCCATTAAACATAAGAAAAATATTTCACCAAAAAACCCCAAATTAATTTCACACTTCTTTTTCCAGACACAACAAAAAATGAAGTCAAATAATTTAGTTCAAACTGGCCCTTCTTCATAAAAATGTTTTTTAAAGGTTAATGCATTGTGCATTTTGAAAAATAGTTCCCAGAAAAAAGTTTTGTAAACCACGGGGAGAGTAACATATAAACCACGTCATTTCAGTCCTTTTGTGATATTTTGATAAGCCATCTTCTTTGCATGTTCAAAAACCCACAACTTCCAGGAGACTTTTCCCTGTCTTACAGTTTTTGCCCTGCCATCCTACAGCTACCAAAGGTGTGCTTCTTGCAGGAGGGGAGAGGGCAGCACAAAAGTTTAAGGTTTGGCTGTTGCGATATAATAGTTGTGACACATTGAAATAACTACATTGATTTAACTGTTTCACACTAGTAAATGAAAACACATGCTCAGTTTATCCTCTGCTTAGTAAGACATATTACACAACATAGCATAGCCAGCAAACTTAGCTATGAACAAAATTAGCCTATTCCTTTCACAAATGTCAAAGTTTGAGAGTCTACTGTAAATACAGCATTCACTCTCAGAGGGATGTCAGTTACAATTAACTTAAGTACAAATATTAGCTAGTAGCTATCTACAGTATCAGACCAAACATATTCAGTACTTCCAAACAAAGAAAAAAAATCCTCAGTGTAAAATGATTGTTTTTCCCACTTATCCCCACAGCTGACAACTGTAGATACAAGGAAGTTTTGGATCTGGTTTTCCCTAGAGGAGTCCGTAAATCAGGCTTTTTCACATGGTCCCCTAAGAAATGTCAAGTCCATATACTTTTTCCCTAAGAAGATAGCAACCAGGGGAAAGCTGAATTAGGGTCTCCAGAGCTCTTCCTGGACAGCAGAGTAGGATAGGCCTGAGTCCTGGAAAGTAGAACAAGGATGGACCTGAATTCCACTGTACCTGATGACTAATTCAAATAGTAGGAAAACCACAGTGGTCAGAAACATGTCAAAAAATCCCCTGAAAACAAACCAGAAAAACATTCAGATTCTTTTTTAAAATAACTTCATAAAACTGCAATTTTATAAGAAGGGATCAACCCCAAATTCTTTTCAGCTCTAACAAAGTAAAACAGAACGTAAAGATAGACAAAAGCTATCAGAAACAGAGATTGTAGTGAAAAACCACATTTCCATGCACATCTGTGCTGCAACTGGAAAGTCAAGTGACAAAATCAAAACATGAAATATTGTTCCACCAAACACCAAGAACTTGTTCCACAACTGTTGCCTTCAACATTTGTATCATCGCCAGCTGGAAAGATGACAGTGAAACATGGTTTACAAGGCAGTACAATCTTGTGGATTATGTCCTGTACCTTGTTTATTCTGGATTCTGTGGCTTTTCTTTCTCATCTCTGTCTCAGACCTGGGATGCTCTGCTTACCAACTCATTTTCTAAAGACAAGTTTTTTTGTCTGTACTGAATTCCTGTCTAGAAAGATGACACTGCGTTCCTTAAGAACGGAACTTTTCTGTTGCACAGAACCATAAAAATTAGAGAGAGTATGACAAATTATAACTCTGACACCTATGCATTGCAACTGTTTCCAGCCACTAATAAAGTACGACAGCATTGAACTGAAGAATTATACATGTTGGATGGCACTGTCATAATGGCATAATAGGAGAGACAAAAATAAATGGAAAATTTCTAATTAAAAGACAACTTCAGAGGCTGGACAAAGTCAAACAGAGAGCGGATGAAATACTGGATGAAATATCACCCCTAATGGTACCATCATCTCCCACTCTGCTGTTCTGTGATCCCTCACATAGTATCCAAAGGCATTGACTGCAGAATTTTCTTAGCAGCCAATCTGCCAGATGAAACACAAACATAATTGTAAAAAAACCCACTGCCTTTATACTAAAACACAATACCCACCAGCCTTCCCTTCCCAACTGTATTTTCTTTACTTATTATTATTATTATTATTATTATTATTATTATTCCTCCTCCAACAATGTCTTAATCTTTGAAGTCAAAATAATGAAAGAAAGAATTCATTAAAAAAGAACACTCTTTTGAGAACAGCAATAATATTTTCTTTTTCATCCTAGTAAAACACACACTCGTGGAGTGTGTATATGGGAAGAGGGAGCAATTTGTGTTCTAGCCTCCTGACCAGCACATTTGCACACAGTCTGTCAAACAGCTCTGGAAGTCACTGCACTGGCTCTGTTCCTGTGCAGCTGCAGGAGGCAAGATGTTCCTTCCACCTTGTACCACTGAAAGGAAATCCCAGTCCATGAGACATGGGGTCAGCATGTTTCACCTCTGGGAGAGAGGATTTGAGCACTAGAATTGCAAAGTGCTGGTAAGGAGGGCAAGATTTACTCTGATAACCTGTTGCCACAAGTACCTGCACCACCAGAAAGCAAGTTTGGCTAGATTGTTCTCCTTCAAGTTAAGGATTTGATCCCACTGCTCCCCGGAGAGCGACTCTGAAGCCTCAGTTACATACTTTGTGACTTAAAGAGCACAGAAATTCACTGGAATTTAACCTTGCATAGCAAGGCAGAGTAGCCCTCTTAAAAGAATATTACCACTACATATCTTCATTCTTAAAACACTTTAAGATCCACATATACTCTTTGCTTACGAAGAAAGTCTGTACTCCCTTACAAACAAGACAACGCTGCAGAAGACAATCCTTTGAACATTTCCAGATAGCAGTTAAGTACTAATACACTTGCTTTTTCAACGCAATTCTTTGTAAATAGTAAGTGGAGAGGCAGCTACAAACAAAAGAATTAGACTGATGTTTCCACACTGCAATGGGAGAAACTTAAAAAAGCTATTTCACCGAAAAGAAATGAAGTTTCCACCTGCAGCTTTATGCACTTGGCAAACAGAACTTCACTTCTGCAATGTTATTTTAGGACAGAAAAAGAATGCATGCCAGAGTTAATCTTGCAGTGGATTAGAAGCTTTGTCTGAATTTCACAGTTAGCATAAATTTAGAGCCACTATTCTACAGCAGTGAGCAGAAAGTCCAGTGAAACCATTTAAAAAAGACAAGCACTGGAACAGTTCTTCCTCTCAATGTAGGCAATACATACAAGATTCCTCTCTGGTCAACATAATCCTCTCTTAAGTCCTTTTTTGACAAAACTAAAGTGTTAGCTTGACTTGAACTGCATATCTGTTACTTGCAGACTACACATTGTTCCACTATTACCAGTATGCAGAAAACTCCACACTGGCTCCAGAAGACAAGATTAAAAGAAAGATACTTGCAAAAGAACATCATCACAGGGAAGAAAGAAAAATAATGAAATCCTGAAAAAAAAAATCTCTTAAGGAGGGGTGAGGGGTGTAAAATCATCTCAACTCCCCAAAATACCTTTAGGTTCCCCTTCTATGAAACAGAATCTCCTAGGAAGCCCTCAAAGTGCTTATTTCTTAATAAACATTTTCATGACTAAATCACAGCTTCCTCTAAATGTCAGTGGCTGCAGGAGAATGCAGATGTAAAATGCATTACAAAGCACAGTGGACTCAGGCAAACACTTCCATTAAATGAGAGCAATACATGCAATACAGAAACAGTTGTGAAATTGCTGCTTTAATGCCAAGGCACTACGAAGTGTTTTACCATCCAGATAGAGAAATACTCTTTTAATTTTATGCTATGACTGTTCTTCCTGCAGTCAGCAATAAAATACTAGTAAAATGCCAATGTTATGCGTGTCATATTACCAAAGAGCAGAAGAGATCACTGCCAGCTTTGCAAATCTACTGTACTTCCAGACTCTGGGAGAAAGAAATAGTTAAACAAATATTCACACAGGTTTGGAGGGTTTTTTCTTCTTGTATAAATTTTAATCAATCATATATCTCTCCCTCAAAATGCATGCAACCTGACCCACAGCAGTCAATCTCTACCGAATTGTTAAGGATGGGTAAAAAGGGAAAGTATACAAGTTCTTTCAAAGACAGAACTGAAACCTTCCACCAGCGACACAGGGTGCTTCTAAGTCATATTGTCTTTAAGATATTAAACCACAGACCGGCACACTGCTGTCTGAATCACTACAAAATCATTAAATACAGTAACTTTGTTGCACAGTACTTCTCACTAGAGTCACAAGATACCATGAAAACTTCTGAGCTTATTTTATTCAAGAGCTTTAATGTTGCTGTTCTACCTGGACTTTGCCCTTTTCACTGACCTTCTTTCATCTTGTCTATTACCTTTAATCATTCCTAACATGTTGAAAGCAAATTTCCAGAACAAAACACAGGCATTAAAAACCCCAAAGCCCCACAACAAAAAAACAAACAAACCCCCAGAAAGTTGTCATAGCTACTTGCCTCTTGGCAATTTCTGAGTATTTCCCAGGTTTAGTGCAATATATCCACAGAAAAGAAGACAGACAAATCTTGACATCATGGTCACAAACCCAACCTCGCACTGGGAATGGCTCTGACAGGTATCACACAAAAGCACCGCAGCTGCATTTAAGTGAACCGTTCTCTCTGTGACAAGAGGCAGCAACACTTTGACACGAGCTTAGTTTACACAGTGGGAGGAGACAGGATGACATCATTCACTCCCACTGCAAAACGAGAATTAGCATTAAAAAAATATTATCAGGCTCCCCCTACTATAATCTTCTGGGGTTTGTTACAAGGTCTTTTCCACCACTAAGGGTAAAACATTACCACTTTATTACTTATTTTTCATGAAAATAAAATCATGAATATCAAACTTTCGATTAACTGAAAACTGATCTGAGACATATTTTCACTGTTTTATCCAAGAAAGCTGGGCTTAAACTGCAAAAACAGCATTTGCAGTACTCAGAGAACTGTTTGCTATATTGACCTCAGTATTTTTGCAGTCTCAACATTTTTCTTAAGGTTAATTCAGGCTACTTGTGGCTTTCATCCAGGCAAAATAAATACTAGTTTAATTTGACGTGATGTTATAAACAGGCATTGTAAATATTTATTCAGCAAAAGAACTGGACTTGAAAAATCTAAATGTCATTTTTTGTATCTAGTGTTGGCAATTTAAAAATACTTTATAATTTTCCCTTTCATAAATGTCTGGTGAGTCAATGGGCACAAAGCACATTGAAAGTAATAAAGCAATGTAGCTCATTCCAGGCTGATCTTCTCACCAGCTACACGACTTTAAACAGAAAAGAAGTTCCATTTTTCCATTAAAAGCTGTTGCATTCCATGTTTACAATGAGCCAAGTAAGCACAGCATTTGGTCCCACTCACAAGGGAGAAGATGGGAAGGAAAGAGTGAAGGAGAAAAAGAGGAAGCAGTAACAAAGAATTTAGTCTCAGTAACTGGAAAAGTTTCCAAAGAGATTAAATCTATTCAACTAAGTAGTGATATCTCTCTCTCTCTCTCTCTCTCCCTAGAAAACAAAACCCCAAAACCAAACAAAGAAAAACCCAACAAACAAAGAAAACCCAAAACAGTCCCCAAGGGAAAAAAAAAAAACCAACAAAAAAACAACCAAACAGAAGAAGTCTAACCAAAACCAAACCCAAAAGAACCATCAACAACCAAACCTAAACACATCTCTTGCTTACAATATGTGAAGTTCTTCAGTATGCTTAGTCTGCTCCCACTCCCCAGCTGACTGGACCCACACTGTTCTACTTCCATAGTGCTTATAAGCAGGGAAAATCACAGCACTCATACCTGGGCTAGAAACAAAGTAGTTTAAAATAAAAAGGTAATATCTTGAAGGAGCATTTCTTAAAGGTCAGATTAATCATGTATTTAAAAAGACCATGTGTATGCCATAATTCAGGCAGAACTTCACAAGAGAAGCCATCAATAATGGTCCTAGAGACAAACCAGAGGAATTTCAAGTTCTTCTAATCAATATGGACAGCACACAGCTACAGCAAAACCAGCTGGACAATGGGAATGTGTTCCAGACTCATCACACCATCTGAATTCTGGCATAAGGAACTTATTTTGTTATTCACTAACTCAAATCTGGGAATAGCAACTTGAAAGTCAATATTATAGACAGACCCCCAAAAATCCCTAAACACTATTACCTCAAGGATCTTTGGGAGTATTCAGATCTTTAATATGAACACCCTGAACAGGTAAATAAGACAGGTACAATTTGAATGAGATGAAAAGACATTTAAAAGGCTGTATAGTTGGATGGGGATCTCACAAAACACCACACCAAAAGAGTGTCAAATGACAGAGAGATGGATACAGAGAGCAGACATGCCATTCTCTTTTTTTTTAAGGTTGAAATATTATTTTCAAAAATGCTCCAGAAACCGTATTCTATTTTTTCCCGTCAAAATTAAAACTAAGAAATCAATCATTTGATGGAACAGTCAGGAGGAGTAATGGGAAAAATTGCTCCATGGTCACACAGAGCTGTCTTTGTATTAGTGTAAACTGGAGTCTCCTAGTTTGTCTCATGGCAAATTCGCTTTCCTTCAAAAGATTACACAACATCTTTCAAAAAAAGGCACAAAGGCCAACTTCTACTCAGAAAAATCTCAGTGAAACAAACATGTTAATTATTTGCCTACCTCACAACCTGTCTCATAGATAAATATAGTCTCATCCCTGCTTTCACAACTACTTGCTTCTCTGCTGCCAGTTACATCTTACTTCTTCCTCCTTGGTGCATTATCCAGCCATGTCTTCCCTGCTTAGGTGTTCCATATAGACACTTAGCCTTCCCCTTGAGACCCTGGCAGACTATGCAGGTCCCTTTCCCACTGATCATTCCTGTGGAACACAGCTCTAAACAGCCCAGAGTTCAAAAACCCATGCCAAGAGGCATTTTCTTCTGTCTTATCAAGGATATGCTTCATCAGGGACAATTTTGGTTTGATAAGCAGATGCAAATGTAAATTTCCATTAAATATATGTCAAGAGTACAAAAATCAGTTGTATAATATTCTTTTGTAATTTTCCAATATGCTTCCGCATCTGCACCATCCATAGAGGATAAATAGATAATCACTGATTTTGTCCACTTCTTTTCTTACAGGACTAACCTTCCCCAGGAAACCTCTGCTACATAAAAAAAATTTAAAAAAAAAAAAAATCACCTTTTGCTTTCATTTTCCCTAAATCCTCCTGCCATTTCAATGGATGTTGACTTCTGCAGTGCAAAAGTAAACGTGGGAACATAAGGGAGTTCCTGGGGCTTCAAACACTATCCTGCACTGCTGGATGGTTCCATAATGCCGTTCAGGTACCCAATTTCTCCTCTGGTTGGAGAGCAGCTTCACACTCTGCATTGAAACAGAGAGAATCTGATTTCCATTCACAAAGTTATCAAACCCAGCACATTGCTCAGGTTTCTCTCATCCACACAAGCCTGGAAGTACATTACCCATCCTTTGACTCCTCAGAAGGAAAATATCAAACGAAAAAGATTCAGTTAATGACAGCTTTGTGTCACACCTTTAGCATAAAAGGCAAAAATATTGAGCTAAGCGCAGTAATGAAAAGTCTGAAAGAGATCAAACAGGAAAACACAAAACCTCTGCTCCTCTAGTGACTCCTCCTTTTCAGCACCAAACTAATGCTTAAGTAACAAAGTCAAGTACTCAAAAGTTTACTTGCTTACCTCAACTGATTCTCTGCGGGTTAGATCTCAAAAATGGAGATTCCAACAAGATAGTATCACAGCACATCTGGGGGCAAACCAGAGCTTTTCTAGTCCTATTTTAATAGTTCCCAGACCGGCAAGTACAGCGAAAACTAAAGTATGGGAAGGAAAAGAAAAAGTTGGGGGGATGGGAAGGAGGAGATCAGGAGACGAGATTTTACATTTTGTTTCCATATATGAATGTGCTTTTGTTGGGATTTGGGCTCAGTCCCAATTCACCTTTCATTCCTGATTATTTTGACAAGCAAAAGCCAAGGTGACTCAACTCCTTGCTGTTCTAATTTAAAGCAGAAATTATGTGCAGAGAATAACCTTAAAAAAAATCCTATCTTCACTTTGAAAAGCACAATAATGCCATGTGGAGCTCTCCAAGAGTAATGACTTACTCACAGTACACTTGATCTGTCTTTTCTCAGAATGTTTCTGGTTGATGCTGTACATTTCAGCAGTGCTTGTCAATTATTTGCAAAGTGCCTTTTTCATAAAACATGCTATATAAATGTTAATTATAATTTTCATTCTCTTATGTGTGACTCAATTATTGGACTCTTTTTCTTGTAAATGTCATGGGATCTCCTCTACAGCCTTCAGGAAAAAAGAGATGCCAAAGAACATTCTTTCAGATGTGTTGCTTAGAGAAGGAAAAGAAGAGAAAAGAAAATCTTAACTCTACGTTCTAAAAGTTTGTAATTACTTCTTTTCCAATATTCCATTCTCCTCTTGATGAGCAAACATTTGAAATCTTGTGCTATCAAAAATACAGGGTTCACATGTTAATCTATTAGTCAAAGGTAAGACACATCCATTTGATGGCATGAAAGTGACAAAGACAGGGCATTCTAGTGTCCTTACCCCAAACTGATTTCCAGCTTTCCAAATTAATGGGATCTGAGACAAAGTGAGAGGGAGAAATTCAGTGAAAAGGAATGGACAGAATAGCTAGTTCTTCTGACATGTTTTAAGTAGTCCAAACTCTTTCAGCACTCACTCATTTGACACTTTTAATTTCAGACAGTGACTCATCTTTTCTAACTGGCAGTGTATTTCACCAAAGTTCTGCACAACACGGAGAAAAATAAAAAATGCCATTTATTTAACTTCTCCATTAAGTATTGACTTATCTTATTGCTCCCTTTGTAATGCAAATAACCTGGTACACTCAGTTCTTCAGTTTTGATAGCATCATCATGACCTGTCATATGGAGAAACAATGCGATTCCAGGTTTTCAACAGTGCCACTCCTCCCCATTATCAAGATTTTTAAAAATTTTTTTGGGGGCTTATTTTGCCTTTTAAAACTATTTCTTAACAGTCAGGTTTTGAATGACTCCAAGGAAGGACTCTGCAGAGTGTCACTACGCTCTTGGTACAATGCCTGACCATCCACATGGGGGAAAAACATTTTTCCCTTATAAGCAGTCTAAACCTCCCTCGTTTCAGCTCATGCCTGTTTTCTCTCATGCTCCCACTACACAGCAATGTGAGGAGCCTAGCTCCGTGTTCTTGGCCATATCTTGGGAAACACTGTAAGGGCTGTTGTTAGGTGCCCTTGTCCTGACTGAGCAAGTCCCATTCCCTCAGCCTGTCTTCTCAAGGCAAGTGCTCCAGACCCTGACCATCTTGCTTGCCCTTCTCTAGACTTACTCCAGTTTTTTGATGTCTGTCCTGTATTTGGGGGTGGGGTGAGAGACCAACACTGGGTGCTCTCTAGATATGTAATTCAGCAAGTGGTGAGTAGCAGGGGAAATGACTGCCCTCAATCTCCTGGCCACGTTCCTGTTCATACAGCCCAGGACACTGTTGACCTGCCTTGCTGCCAGGACCCACTGCTGGCTCCTGTGCAGCCTTCTGTCAACCAAGATCCCCCAATTCTTTCCCTCCCCAACCAGTCAGTCCCCAGCCTGTATCACTGCAGGGGTTACTCCCATCCAGACACAGGACTTTGTAGTTGTACTTGAATTTCATGACATCCCTGTGAGCCCATTTGTCCAGCCTGATGAGGACCCTCTGAATGGCAGACCTGTCCTCAAGAGTATCAAGTGATCACCCAAATTTGTGTGACAAGAGTCCATTCTGTCACCTCCTCGGGTTGCTGACAAAGATGTTAAAAGGATAGGTCCCAAAATAACCATCTATGGTACTCCACTTGTTGCCCTCATCTAGGTAACGTATGATCCACTACACACTGCCCTCTGAGCCCAAGCATCCAACCACTTACTTGGCCAGATAGTTGATCACGGTCTCTATGAACCACTTCTGTAGATGTGCACTCCATCAAACACATGATGTATGCTATTACTTATAGTTTAAAACACTATCAAGAAACCAGCTTCTTCAAGAAAACACTCAATACACCAAATGTGTCCCTCACCTGAAGGCTTCCCGTTCATCGTTACGTCCTGACAGAAATAAATCTGCCCAACTTCATTGAGCCTCTACAGCAAAAACCTGGCCTTTGAAGCCCTATGTAATCACTTAGTACTGAAGACACTGCTTCTGTCTGTGAAGAAAACTACCTTAATCTTCTCTTTTATCAACACATTTGTGCCACTTGAGATAATTAACACAATTACAGCCTCTCTATCATTGGATTACCCTGGAACATTCCTTCCAAACATCTTCTGTCTCTGCCCTTCCTGCCATCATACCTCTAAACACTTCTCACTGTCTGCCTAAACACAACCTGATTAAGTTGAAATGCAGGCAGAAGCAAAGAACAAAACACAAAAAGGTGTGTGACAGTAGTGAGTCTTTAACAGAGTAATTGCATTAATCAAAAATATCTTAGTATATATTGATTTTCCTGTGATTAAAATGAATTTTGGATAGCCTAAACTATTCTCAATTATAATCTAATTATACTGTACATGCTTAAAATACGAGCAAAGACTTTAAGCACCAGTTCTGTCCCAGATTGCTTTGGAAGATGGGTTTCATAATCCATGCTGTACCGAGTCTTGGTCTTTCAATACTCCATTACAATCTTCCTTTGCAGAAGTCAGCACCTCCTGGTCTCTTTCACTCTCTTTCTACAATATGTTCTGATTTGTGAAGATAGTGTAAGATCACAGTCCAGATTAGCGAACTCAGATGTGAAGTCTGGAGTCTATTACTACACACTAGGACAGGATACAAAATCTGTTTATACATTTAGAACATGAATGTTGATGCCATTGGCAATTCTATAGTGAAGAAGAGAGATCCATCTGTATCACAGATCTGCAGAAGCACCCACCCCTGAAGATAATAACGACGTGCTAATGATTGGCTGCTCTGATGTTTGCCAAGTTATATTATAGTAGGTTTGTACAGGAATAAAGACCACATGCCACACGTCATATCGCGTATCTGGTACAGATTTGGTTTATTTTGGATTATTGCCACAGGACAAACTACTATGCCCTAACTCTACCGCTTCCTCATTGCTCAGCCACGTTCTAATCAAGTACTTCTGGCTTCCATCTCAAAGAGATATAATACACTTCCGTACTTCTCAATACACCCACCATTTTTCTGTGCCCGGGGCCTTTACCTCCGGCTTGCTCCTTAGCTGGCCTTCC
>VZTI01002188.1:1739332-1790638 GCA_013397865.1 Struthidea cinerea | reverse complement strand
CGGGGGCAGCGGCCCCAGCACCGCGCTGGGCCAGCGGCCGGCTCCTCACCACGGCCCCGGCCAGCGGCTGCCCGCAGAGCGCACTGCGGAGCTCCCAGGGGGTGGGCAAGCCCGCTGAGCACCAGCAGGAGAAGGGGATGTGGCCCTACGCAGCATACCCCGTGTCTCACAGAGAGAGGAGCTGGCTTGGTAGGATGGCTGCTGATCAAACTGCTCCGCCGTGTACCCACACCCTGACAGCGGCTGCTACCAAACCCTACAAGTTCTGCTCATGGGTTGGGTTTTTTCCCTGTTTATTTCATGACGCCTCCCAGCATAAGCTCCAAGGACAGAATGGAGGGAGACACCAAACTGCTCTTGAATCAAGGCAACGCACAAAAGCGTATAAGGCTGTTGCCTGTGCTCTTTTACTTAAAATAGAAAATTTTATTCTCCCCATGGCTGCCAGCTCAATTCATCAAAGAAAAAAAAATATGTTTAACTTCTGCCTCAATACAGTGGGGCACTGAATTAAATGCAACTCATACTGAATCTGGCCCGCCCCAGGGACAAGCAGGTGCAGCCTTAAGCTGTGCTTATTTCCCTCTCCCCTCCTCCCTTTCTCTACACCAGTCTTTCAAATATTCTGACAGAAAGCCAGGGGAAGCCCTGCAAAAACTAGAGAAAACAATAAAAACAAAACTGTTAAATTTTATGAAAAGTGGAGAAGTAATCTCACAGTTATATGAAGGAAGACAACCAGATTCTTAGTTTTATTAAAATATATTATTTTCTTGGCATGAGAAAATTAGTTCTTTGGCTAGGATGCACAGATTTGATGAATGCATGCAAAGACAGGAGGGAAATAATTCATGTTTTTTCCTCTCTCCTTATGAGTCATTTTGGCCTAAAACACATCTTCCAGAGACTTTTTGGCTGAATCTGGCTACATTAGTTTGCACTCGACATCAGCAGGCTTATCTGGGTCAGAATACTGTGGATAACATTTGAGTGTCCTTGCTTGTCACTACTGTGCACAGAATTTAAACATGTAAAAACCACTATGAACTATACACTTCATTTTAAGCTGAAAAAGGTAGCTCATGAGCAACAGAAACACATTATTCAAAAGCACAGAGCACATTTATTTTAAAGAACTTGTACATATTAATATGAAATTCGTATGTTTACTTGTCATAATTGTCCTCTGTATCCAGAGATAGAAAAATGTGAAGTCACATTACATGAAGATTAAAGTAACAGTGCATGTACAATTTGTTTGAAGCAAACTAAATCCAGGATTAAATAGACTCTAAATTCTGTCTTTAGAACAAAATTACTTTCATTACACTTTTGGAGCAAGTATTTAACAACTGTAAATCTAATCAAAACAACTCTGAAACATTGTAGTCTACAAAGCACATTATCTGCAGAGGAAAGGGGTTATGATTCACTTCAACAATGAACAGCAACTACACACTTCCAGCAGGTAGCTCTCAAATGTGTGTTAGAAGATTTATTTTATGTCAAGGGCTATGCTTAGCTTTAGCAAAAAGCACAGCCCAAAAGAAATGGCTTTGTATGGTCAAACAGTGCATCAGGCCTACCATCCTTGCTTTAGGTTCAAGACAGAAAAAGGATTACTGGTCTTAACCCGGTCCCATGGACCAAATGGCCAGCTGTGGTGTCAGGCTGCCAGGCACCCATGAAAGCCTCTCACTCACTCCCCTCTGCAGCTGGACAGAGAGGAAAAAATTTAACAAAGAGTTTATGGGTTGAGATAAGGACCAGGAGCGATCACTCATTAAATACCATCATGGGAAATCAGGCTCAGCTTAGAGATACAAGGTGAATTTATTACTAACAAAATCAGAGCCGGATAGTAGGAAGTAAAATAAGCCCTTAAAAATGCCTTCCCCCACCCCTCCCAGCTCTACCTCGTACCCCAGCAGTGCAAGGGGACAGGGAATGGGGGCTATGGTCAGTTCATCACCCGAGGTTTCTCCTGCTGCTCAGGAAGAGGAGTAGCTCGTCTGCTGCACTGGGGGGTCCCTCCCACAGCAGAAGACAGTTCTCCATGAACTTCTCCAACATGGCTCCATCTCATCTTTCTGTCCAACAGCTCTCTGTGAACTGCTGCAATGTGAGTCCCTCCCACGGGCAATAGTCCTCCCAAAACTGCTGCAGCATGGGTCACTCTTCCACAGGGTGCAGTCCTGCAAGGACAGGCTACTCCAGCCTGGGAGCCTGGCTCCTCTTTCCCTCAGGTCTCCCACTGGATCACAGCCTCCTCCAGGCATCCACCCGCTCCAGTGTGAGCATCTCCCCCACGGGCTGTGGGTGGATCTCTGCATCCCCCGTGGATCCCCATGGGCTGCAGGGGCACAGCTGCTTCACCATGGTCATCACCACGGCCTGCAGAGGAATCTCGGCTCTGGCACCTGGCGCACCTCCTCCTCCTCCTTCACTGACCCTGGTGTCTGCAGAGTTGTTCATCTCACATGTTCTCACTCTGCTCTTTTCTGACTGGAATTAAAACTGTGCCACCACCTTTGTTATGATTTCTTCTTAAATCTGTTATCACAGAGACATTACCACCGTTTCTAATTGGCCCAGCCTTTGCCAGCAGCACATCCATCTTTGGAGACACCAGGAACTGGCTCTGCTGGACACAGTGGAAAGTTCCAGCAGCTTCTCACAGAAGCCACCCCTGTGGCCACCTCCACTGCCAAAACCCAGGCCGTGCAAACCCAAGTGGCTACAAAGTGTTACATCCACAAATGGATCTTACCTTCCAATTCAGTTCCATCTGAAAATAGTCCAGCTGTGCTATGCAAAACATTCCCATCACATCAACAAAATTAAGTGGGGATGAGCAGGAGAGTCTCTTTCCAGGCATTCTCATAATCTCAAATAGTTATAAATATATACATATACAAATATATATATGTGTGTATATATATGTAAAAATGAAATCAGTGTACTTCCTAACATGAAAAGTAAATATTGATTTGGAGAACACAATCTTTTCTGTAGTTCCTAAATTTAAAATACTATTAACAGCTAAAGAAACTCAGCAGACTCCCTTACCCCTTACAAGGGACTCCCTTGTCCCTTACAAGGCACATGCAACACAAGAGAGTTACAACATCACATGTCCAGAAAAAAACCCATTTTAACATAATTTGCCTTAAAAAATCCTTAGTATTTGAGAAACCTAGAGTTTGGGAACTGTCTCATAATTTGAAGTGCAGGGAAACTGAATTCTGAATTCTTTGCTAGTTTAAAACCCTGTAAGACTTTTTTTCCATATAAAACTGGTTTTTGTTTTGTGAAGATATGTAGAACCTCTTGAACCTGCTTGTACCTCAGCATCTTGAAAAACTATCAAGGAACATCGATATAGTGTCCAAAGTGCAAGTTTTCAAGAGCTCAGACAGTCTGTAAGAGCTGGGAACTGCTACAGAGACATGGACACTCTCTGGAGTACACCCAGTTGTAATAGTACATCTTGGAAGTCTCTTGTGCAACAGTGAGGTATTTTTGTAACAGTTGATACTACTATTTATCAAATAATATCAGCATCTGTGTTTCTGTTACACCAAACACAAGTAAACACACAGAAACATGCACGCAAACTTAGAGCTCATTTCCAAACCTTTTCCCACAAAATTGCTATTTCTATATTTTCAGAGAGAGGTTGACAGCACAGAGTAAGACAGTTTTGAAGCATTCCTGAATTGAGCACAGAGTGCCAGATGACCCTCAACTATGAATTCCTGTTTAATCACTAGACAAATAGTTTACTAGTTCAGTAACAGTATTCTGTCAGTTTGCATCAGTCATGAAGTGTGAGGATGTTCTCCAAGAGAGGAAACTTCCTCTCTCAAGCTGTTCATCCTTGGTGTCACAGCAGACAAATGAGAACTCCGAGCATTGTGTTCATTTTACAGTGCTGATACCTGTCTGCAGTCACTACCAGTTCACCACAGAGATGTTTGTGGAGGACCCTGACCTGCTCTCAAATTATGAAAACCCGTGAAACACCACGAAAGTAAATCTTCGGGATGACTATTACATGACAGTATAAAGCCCTCACTGGCAAGGTACAAGAAGCCACATAACAACCACATACATAATTATCCCCTACCCTAACAAGAAAAGAAGAATTTTGGAATAGTTAATGGATGGCCAATTACATTTGTTCCAAATAAAAATATGAATACATTTGCATCAATTAATATAAAAACTAGAAGTTTTTAAATAAGCACTATATCTGCTACACCAATGAAAAAGCAAATAAAGTATTCAACGATGAGAAATACTAGTTGAAGACATATGGAAAAAACATTAATACGTGCCTGCTCACCCTTGCATTGATTTTCAATCTTAATCCTGTAATTAAGAGAGAATATGAAGATAATTTTTGGATTTGATTCTTTCAAGTGTTATCTTTTCCTTACTTTTCACTTTGCAAATATCTTGCTATACCCTTTCCAGTGCACAGGGAAAAAAAATCTCCCTTTTAATTTTAGTTAAAAGCTACTTACTGGCATACTGTGGGAAAATGAATCTCTGAATCTTAGCTATAAATCTGTGCATTCCAGATCAGGAGCAGTAGTAGTCCTCAAATGGATCTAAATCTCCTTTCACTCGTGGTCAGATACCTATGAAATTGGAAATATATTCTGATCTCGCATATGCCATTCTTATCTTTATAAGCAGACACTAACTATGCTTTTGCACAGAGGAGCTTTAAAAACATTGACAAACAGAGGACATTTCCTACTTTGAGTCTGGATAAGATAAACCATCAGAATTTACAAAGAAAAGAATACCACTTGGTAAGACAACTCTTTAGACTGTAAAGGCAGAAAATAATTACAGTACCACCATTTCTTAGTTTAATTTGATGAGAAAATGAAAAGACAGATGCGCAGTAAAATTGGTATTCAAAGAAGTCATGGTTTGTCCAAACAGAATGGATCCCATTCTCATTACATGCTGAAATCACTTATCAATTAAAGCAGTGTCCGTGAATCCCTGTGGATGAAGGTTTGCCTAGCCAACTCAGGAAAGTACCCAAAACTTCAAATTACTAGTGGGATGTGTTTGGCCTTTGGATAGCATCAGAACAGCTAAATAGCTTGCATTCCCCTGTATAATTTATAACAACTCTGATAATACCAGGAGATTTGGTTTAGAAAATTTGGAACATAAAAGGGAATCAAAAGCTCTCAGAAGTCTGCCAACAGAACTCCTGGAATGGTATAAAAATGTTACAGAATAACATTATGCACATCAGCTCTGCTACTGTACCAAATTACAGCCCAGTCCTGGCTACTGGAATAATTTAGTAGATGGAGATAAACTTTTTGATTAAGTGCACATGGGTATCCAGGCATACCTTTTGTTACAAGCCTTTCCTGTAACAGCAAAATGTTCTGTCATCTGCCACGTCCCTAAAAATTTGCCGGCAATGATGAGTCAAAGCAGTTCAGGGGAAAATCCCACAGCGTCAGTGCTATCATGCGAGCAGTACAAACATGGAGTTAATCTACTGAATCAACTAATTCTTAACTCAGTATTCAAGATGTTGGCTCACCCTCAGTGAACCAGTGACAAGGGAACAAGTGCTGCAAGTGTAGAGTGGTCCCAAAAATAGAGAAAAACTGCAGAAAGAAAGACAATCTCTTGATACTCTCAGTGTATGCTGAAACCAAAATTAGCTCAGTCTTGGGTCAGAGGCTTCTTCCCCCTGTTCCCCCCACCCTCCCTTTTCTTCTATAGGAGAACTGAAAAAAGTCAAACATGACATGGACTTAATTCGCAGAAATTCCTCAGGCATTGGTTATGCACTTTCCGCAGATGTTAGCTGTTTTCAAATGGAAATTACAGTGTCAGACATCATTTTCTCAGAAAAACAGTTTTAAACTCTTTTGATCAGAAGAGATTTAGCTCAGTTTCACATGAGTCAGGGTGAACAATTTCTAGATGGTCCCCCGGGAATAGCATTTGGATGCTAAAAGACAAAAGCTCTTCAAGCAACACAACAATAAAAAAACTGGAGGTATCTTCTGTAGTGTGCAAGTAGGGGAAGGGAATGGTGTGAAGAAGTGCATGGGGACTATAGGGATTTTCCAGAGAGCTTGTGAGAAAGCAGCCAATAAACTGACAAAGCGTAGAGCATCACTTATTTCACAAACAGCATTTAGTCTCTAAGGTACAAAAAGGGTTTTTTTAGTTTTCAAAACAACTAACAAAGCTGCCAACTGTTACTCAATGCGTTATCAAGCTAATGGAGGGAAGAGGTTGGGGCAGGGGAGACAGAGAGAGCTTTTATCTTCTCCAACGCTGACCAAAAGAATGAAGTCAAAAGTAACAACTTCGGGCATAGGCCAGGGTTCTCCCCTGCAGGGTAGTGCATGGCTGGATGAATATTAAAATCAGTACACAAAAACGTGCATGAAACAACTGCCTTGAGATCTCCCTATTCAAAATGAGTATTATGAATATATCCACCTGGTTATGCGAGCCTTAAGTTAATCTTTCTTTTCATTCATCTTACCTTTTCCTTTTCTAATAACACAGGAAAAATTCTATTTAGTCACCAGCATGTCCCTTACATGCTCTACTTACAGCATTCATTTTATGCTTCCTCTACTTTATTGACGTAAGGGCAAGAGCCCTTCTGTACCATTGTGGAATTTTTTGTACCTTCCTTTTAACACTGTGATGAAGAAATCTAATATAGTAGGCAAATTTCTGTGAAGTAATACTTAGGATCATGAAACTAAACGTTTTTGAGTATTCACCTTGCGGGTTGCCAAGAGTCAAAATAATCCTAACAAACTGCAACAAAGATGTCCTGGATTTAGAACATAACAATTAATTCCCTCTGCCTTCATCCAATGAACAACTGTCAAAATACTTGCAGTTCTGGCTTGAAACAACTAAGGCTTTTGCAAAGGAACTATTCTCCTCTGACCACGCTCCACTTCACTCCTGCGTCTCAAAAAAACAGGGCAGACATATTATTTAAGACACTCAAGGGCAAATGCCAAAAAATTCACAGGTGTTCAGCAAGTTTTCAATCCACCTCGCTATCCACTTATCTAACCCATAATTTGTTAGTTGGTCTATTAGGATTTCACAGGAGACGGAAGGAATCCCAGACCATCCTGTGTTTTAAGTAGTGTCTGCAGCGTCCTTTGAATGGCAAAAAGGAGTTAGAAGTAGCAGCTGAGTTAATGAAACAGACTATATTGATGGCTGTGTGAATCCTGTTCTCTCTCTCTTGATCCTTGTGACCATAGTCAGATGTTCCTCCCACACAGGTATTTGTGAGAGTTCTGCTGATTTTTTTTCTCTTTCCAGTTGAATTTCAAGGGCTAATCAACAATATACAGGACAGTTATTGCTGTCTCAATATCCTTCTATTGGGAACTTTTTTTAAAGTCTTAAGAGAAAGCTAGTAAGGATTTGACCAAAACATTATCCTGATAGTCTTTATTACATTAGTGTCTTTTTCTATGTCTGGAGCTTTTCTGTGTAACTACTTCTAATAGCATTTTAATAACGCGAATTCTATGAAATGCTTCTGAAAATTAAGTTATTTCTTAAGTAAGATCTTTGATAATAGAGAAGCCTAGAAGAGGGTGCTGGAGTCTCATGAGTTTATGTATTTGTGTATTTCTATATAAAGAGGAGGGAGCAATGCTGATTACATATGTAGCAGAAACACAATGGAACCGATGATCTGATCATGTCTAGGTGCAAGGAAGACTTCACCTCAGTGGAATATGTAAGTCCATGGAGTCTGACAGAAGGAGTCCATAGATGCTGAGAAAGCTGGCTGATGAAGTTGCAAGACCACTCTTGAATATCTTTGAAAGGTTATGGTGATCAGGAGAGGCTCCCCATGATCAGAAGAAAGTAAATGTCACTTTCTTCTTCAAGAAAGGCAAGAAGGAGGATCTGGGGAACAGGAGGCCAGTCCACAACAAGGTCACGGAGGAACTAATTTTGGAAACAACTTCCAGATGCATGAATGTCATTGAGAGTAGACAACATGGATTTATGAAGGTGAAATCATGCTTAATCAGACTAAAAGCCTTCTTCAATGGGGATCAGCTTGGTAGATGAGGGAAGAGTGGCAGATGCTCACCTCAACTTTAGTAATGCTTTGGGCACTGTCTCCTGGGATTCCTTCCCTTCAGGTAAATCCCAGCCTGAGGGAGTGAATTTGCTGAGATATTTGCTATTCATATATTTTTTTTCCTTTCTTAGAACAGCTGACAGTCATTCTCTGCAGTACTGCATTTCTGGCTGTAGAAGCAGGTGTTGATGTTTAAAATGCTGGCATTATAAAATTATGGATTGTTGAGCAGTAACCAGCTTAAGGTTCCACATTATTATTCCTCATGACTTACTAATCATGATGGACAAGCTTTACAGATGATCAGTAACCCTTCTCCAACCAAAGGGAGATACTAATGAGAAAGTAGGGGCCAAGAGCAGGACTGGTCCCAAACTAATTTGCAGGTTGTCCCCACGTGCAGGTTCAGGTAAGCAAGGAGGATGGTGTGAATGGGTCTGCTGGCCTCAGTGTATTTCCAGGACCTGTCTTCCATGGTTCAGGGCTTATACACAGTCCTGCTGTGCACACAGACAAAATCCATCGTGTCAGGGAAACATTACAGCACTGAGCACTTGTGGATCAAATACCTTGAACAAGTACCATATGGAGGAAAGTCACAGAATCACGGAATCACAGAATCACCAGGTTGGGGGAGACCTCTAAGATCACCGAGTCCAACCCATGCCCTAACACCTCAACTAAACCATGGCACCGAGTGCCACATCCAATCTTTTTATAAACACATCCAGGGATGGTGACTCCACCACCTCCCCAGGCAGACAATTCCAGTACTTCACCACACTTTCTGTGAAAAAATTTTTCCTAATATCCAACCTATATTTCCCTTGGCGCAGCTTAAGACTGTGTCCTCTTGTTCTGTCAGTTGCTGCCTGGAGAAAGAGACCAACCCCCACCAGTCAAAGCAGTAGAGCTCTCCTTGGTATTCAGATCAACTTATAGCTATACTCTGCTCTTTGGTACCAAGGAAGGAAAAAAAATGAAGAAACAAAGACCTCAATTTGGGATTCAAACAGTAACTGGGTAGGACATTTTCACTCAAAAAACTTTTATTAAAGGCAATTTCTGCTTTTACTGAAAATTGAAAATGATTTGCGATACACAGGAGGTAAGACCAAATGATGACGTAGTCTCTTGTTGTCTTAGAGACCATATGACTGCCCATAACAACTGATTTTGTTTATAAATGTTCTGCACACCAGTCCTGAAATCCATTATATATTGTGACTAAGCTAGACAAATGCCAGAAATACTTGTATGAGATTATACATACACATGACTCTTATGCAGGCTCCTTAGGGGAATCGAAGGAGAATTTTGCAAAGAAAAAAATAAAAAGCTGTAACCATTCTGAGGAAATCTGATAGCAATGAAGGCAAGGCAGTGGTATCAGAATATGTGGCAGGAAATGAGAGATTTGTTTATACACACCCATTATTACATCAGCTGTTACGCTGCAGGTCACTATTAATGAGTGATGAGAGAAGTGGGTTTGTCATTGACTGAGATGATTCCAAGCTTTATAAGGGCTTCCTAATTTCAAAACTGGTGCTCAGTAGCTCTAAAATCCATGCATAATAAAATCATCAATAGTAACTCGTGAGGGATTATAATGTGAAACCTTAAGGCGGTTACTGCTCAACAATCCATAATTTTATAATGCCAGCATTTTAAACATCAACACCTGCTTCTACAGCCAGAAATGCAGTACTGCAGAGAATGACTGTCAGCTGTTCTAAGAAAGGAAAAAAAATATATGAATAGCAAATATCTCAGCAAATTCAGTCCCTCAGGTTGGGACTTAAAGGATTCTAAGGAATTCTGAGGGTTCTGAAACTAGAAAGATGCCCATGTTAAGCTACTCCAGAAATAATAAGACTAACAGAATCTCATGTCACAAGCTAGTGATATGTTACTAAAACAAGGAACACTTACAATTAAAACACCAATTGCAAGATCTCAGAGGCTGCGAATTTTATCACTAGCAAAAATAAGTTCTAAAGGATGCAGATGTATAGCACTTCATAATTTTTGGGCCTGGTAACTGTCAACACAAAATTGTTGGGAAAAAATATGTTTCAAAGACCTGCTTAGTAAATATTGATCATGTCTGAACTCTAATTCCAATACCAATGCTGTTTAGGTATTCCCTTAAGTCTCAGTGAGAGTTGACCATATCGTAAGTATTAACACTGAAGATACTCATTTACAATGAATGTGCCAAGCCAAAAAAGACTTAGGAGAGAATATTCTTATGGAAATACTTTAAAGTTTGAGGGTTTTTACTGTATTCTTCTCTGCAGCTAGGGTATGCTAAGCATGGGTATGATCAGTTATGGCAGTTCCCTTACCCTGGTGTGAGGAAATCCTTCATAATGCCTCCACCAGAATATGACAACACAGATGCAAAGCAATGTGGTTTGAGAGACCTCATACAGTTTAGACAATGCCAGACTGGCAAAATTAACAGAATACAGAAATTTAACATCTGGCTGAATTGACAATGTCAGGAACAAGGTTTCAGATTCATTCCAGAAAGCAAGAATTCTTCTGGAATGCAAAGATCCCATGTAAGGGACAGGTTTCATCTGAACCTGAGGAAAACTGTGCCAGTGGCACATAAAAATAAAAATAATAGTAAAAAACAGGTCATGAACAAGACTTTAAATCACAGAATGTAAGAAAATCATCAAGTGCAGAAGACAGCGTGGTACTATTACAGGTAAAGATACAGAAGTTTCATCTCTCCAAGAAAATGGTACAGATTAAAAAACCCCCAGAACCTGATACAGAAAAACAATGCTTTTTATTTCATAAATACTGATTAATTTGATACTTGCAGCTCCAAGCAGTTTATGCTTTCCCCTTCAGTCTTTTCTAGTACATTGTGAGACATTGGATTGTGTGCTGTGGTTACTTCTTCAAGCAAAACATCCCAATGTTCATCATCCCTGAATCTTTTGTTTAGAAAAAGTTACACCTGTGACAAGCAGAAGCAAAACTGAAGGAGCCAAAAGGCTTATACATCCCCAGAGATAGACTCAACTTTTGTAGCTTTTCTAACGTTACTCAGCTGGCTTGTGTGATAAACCCCCAGACCCAATAATTACTTAAACTAATTACCAAGGAAAGGAGGGACCAAAAAAACCCCCAAAGTGTTTCTTGAGCAAAATCAGCCAAAAAAATTAGCATATGACTCATGTTTAAGTTGCCCCACTGCATTTTACAGGACTTCCAAAATGGCTGCATCATGCACCATCATTTATATAACACGAAAGGTAGCCCAAACAGTGTCAAATACTGATTTTCAAATTATTATTTGCAAATATTACTGCCATATTTTCACATTTTGTAGCACATTACCAAATGTTTACAAAAACTACAAACTTCCTCTTCTCAGAACACGTAATTTATTTATTGCACATCATTAAAACATGCCTGAATATGATTTTTGACTAACAATGTTATTCATCCTGAGGCCATGCAATTGTAACAAAATAAGGTAATTATAAAATCACTTCTAGTCTATGGCTTTAGATGAAATGCATGTTTCTCAATAAAAAATTTTGGAGTATAGTAAGATTCTAGCAGAATGTCCTGAGCAAATGCAGTTTAAATGTGGAAGAGCATTGATAAATAGGATATAGGATAACTGAAATATTTTTGCATGTTAACAAAAGAATGTATCTATGTACAGTGTAATTGCCTGTGTACACAGTTAAAATAAGAGAATACTTTGGTAAATGGACAGGTAACTAGATAGGGACTTTATTACACAAAAGCGGAATTAATTAGCATTAGCTTGCAAACTTAATAAATCAGTCGTAACAGCAAGAGTCCTCTGCACCCTTATTTTATCTAACCTGTGTGGTAGTCGTGATAGGATACCACTGTTCCCACAAGAGTCCTGCCTCAGTCACTCTACTGGATGGCTTGCTCTCTGAAGGGAGCAAATAGAGGTGGAACAGCAGGAAAATAGAACATTTGCCAATGAACACTGAAAAACTCAAGACATGGGAACTTAAAAGCAATAGGAAAACTAAGAAATGAACTCAGAAAGAGCTCAGGAAATAATTATTTTTGATATGGTGGTGTAAACACTAGCAGATCTTAATGTTAATTTTGAAGAAATATTTTAATAATATGGTGGGTTTGAAAAATGAGGGGAAGTTTCTACACATTCATACACTGCAATCTGCTCCCTGAAACAGTTTTCTTCACTTGCAGACAGAAACAACCTGTGAATCCAGAGACAGAAATCTCTCAGCTACATATCCTTTCATTCTTTCCCTGCTTAGTCTAAGAAAATACTCATGGTTGAGGCTGTTAGAACAAGCTCATTCATCATCTTAAAAACGTTATTTTATTAATACAAAATACAGTGGATATGATTTTGAGACTGAAGAATACTTACCATATTTTTGGCTAAAGAACTAGAGATGAGTCAAAAGGAACTTCTTGGCAGTATCCTGCCCTAAGCAAACAAAACAATCTGCATGTTTTACAAACAAGCTCAAGAGGAAGATACTGCTTGCTCATAACTCCCTAGATAGTACAGGACACCTGCAGAGTTTCCCCACTGTTTCTACCAGAGCCTCTGGTGAACAATCAGAAGTTGATTCTCCCAGTTGCCAGTGGGAGAATCCATCTGGTTCAAACACTGTGCTGGGCAAACTAGCATGATGCCATTTCTCTGAGGCATGGTATTAGTGGTTGGTTCAGCATTCTCTGACTGATTTTTAGATACATTTTGCATTAGAAACTGTCATCAGTCCCATAACAACACTCCCACTCTGTCTCTCTGGTGGGCTGAATGCCAAAAAGAAGAAAACAGATTAGATGACTCTTACCATTTTAAGCCTTCCCCCACAGCCAGTCAAACAATCAAAAAACTCTATTTAAATCTTTACAGAGCTTTTCTGTGAACTACACAATTGTCCTTTCCAGCTTGATCACTTCCTTCTCCTCTCACATACATTAAATATGTGTATTTCCAATGAGACATCCGTATTCTAACCAGCTTTAAATATGCCACATATGAGAAAGGAAGCAGTGTTTTCCTAGATTGGAACTACAGGAAGATCCTCTCCTCTTCTCGCAGAATACAAGGATACCAATCAGTCCTTCTGAATAAAAACAACTTCAATAAGCAGCATCACCAACAAAAACTGTTATGCAGTCACAAAGTAAAGTGACACCTGTCCAAACTTGTGAACATCTATTCAGCATTATGTTATATAAATTCTATTTAAAAATAAAATTTATGTTTTCCTAAATTTCTGGTGTGGGCACAATTACCACAAGAGAATTATTTTGTCAGCCTACAAGTAAATACCATTGTCTTAGTTATGATCATTGATGATTAAGCCACAAGGATTTTTTTAGATGGTCACACGTGGTCTTTTTTCTTATCTTAGGCTAAATCAATTTGGCATTGCAACAGTAAAAGTCAGGAAATTTTAGCTTACTGGAAATTATTCTAGCAATTCTATCTTTTATGAGCATACTGAGGTCTAAACATCAGGCCTTTATCTGCTTGTACAATCCTGTAACCCATGGCTTACCCATGCACGGTGCCTATAGTATTTAGAATCACCATCATTAAGTGACAAGAGTTGTCAAAAGCAAGGGAATCCATTTGTGTATCTTCCTGACTCAGGAATGACTAACAACTCCACTGCCTAAAAGTTGAGAATTGGAAAAAACCCTGTACGTTGTGCTCAAATAGATTTTTTCCTAGCAGATGCATCTGACACTCCCTCCTTGTGCAAGCAAACCAAGCCAGAAGAAAAGCAAGGGAAGGACACTGTGTAACATTGTTCTTAATGAACCCTAAATAATCAACAGAAGTATCAGCATTGTTGGAAAGTCTGGCCATGCTGATTAGACTGAAAGGAGCAGGCCCTTCACTGATACACTGTTCAAGTTCGAACACCAAAATTATCTTCATTACACAGATTAAATAATACTGCTGAAGCTTGACTGCAAAGCAGAGGATGAAAAAAGAAAATTCACTTTGTTTTGTGCTGACATTGCTGAATGCTTATCTGGCTGCTCTGTCACCATATCTTGTTTAGTCTAACATGAAACTACTCTTCTTTCCAGTGAATAAAAACTCCTACTCAAGCATTTGACTCTGATACAATCTAAAAATAGTATTCACTATCAGATACAGTACTCAGGGAGAAAAGGTGTGCTGAAATGGAGAAGAAATAAATGTCACAAAAATTCACATCTGAGTAGCATTCAAATAACTTCCCACAGATAAAAGGAAATTTTGGCTTGGTCAAGTCTACAAAAAGATGCAATCCTTAAAAAAACTGTTCAAAATGAGCTGATCTTTGACAAGGCCCCATATTCTCACTGCATCTGTGGACTGTGATTCTGAGGAGCAACAAGACCGTAGCCCGTGCAAAGATTTGCACAGAGAATAACTAAAAAAAAAGGCAAAATAAGTAAGATGAAGACCTTAAATAAAAGCTCATACTGAGACTAGTGATTCTGCCTTGGAAGCTTGGCCTCATTTTGAGTAAAATATGAAAGAGATTTGATTCTTTCAAGTTTATTTTCAGGCTTGCTAACTACAAACGCTTACAAAGCCAGCAAGATATGGAACCAAAGTCTTCAAATAATATAGAAAAGGTGTTCATTTACTTTGTTTTAATAACCTTTCATGGAAAATTTGGGAAACCTGTGTTCCAATAGAAAAATTTTAAAGTGAGTAAATTTATCTGATCTCCGAGCAAAGCAGATTCATAGAAGATCCTTTTGTCTTCTTTTGTCCACCCAGTTTAGGGATATGTTGGTTTGTCTTTTACGATGATTGTTAAACTGCAAACCGCAGCAGTTCCTCATCTTCCATATTTTTAAAATCATACATATGACAGAAGCAAAACAGCTTATAATATATTCACAGTTATTCCCATCTATTTACATACTTTTTGTATGAGAGAAAAAATACTTTGCTTTGGGAAAATTGTTAGTCTTGCTCATGTGACAGAGAGGGCATGATATGATATTAGAAATACTGCATTAAAAGTCCACAGCAGGTGAACTGTATGCATCATTTATTCAAAACACTACAACTTCTGTTCTACTTCTTGTAGATGTAGTAGCAGTTCTGTAAATCAGTGCCATTCACATCCTAGAGAGTCCTGGATTCAGACAGTTTTGAGGGGGAGCTACATATCCAAACTGACCTAGAGAAAGTTTTCACACAAACATGTCTGTAGGAACACCCTAAACAACTAAAATTTATTGGGAAGCTCTTTGGTCCAATGCTCTGTCAAAGTCAAAATGTTCAGGCAGAAGTTAAACCATGAAGCAGTCACATCTGCCAAAAAATTTGGCCATGGCTTTAATATGCATAGTTTACATGCTTATTCAGAAAGAAAATTACATTATTCTGGAAAGATACTATGTGATGATCCATATTTAAAAATCCCAAATAAACATAACTATTTATCCAAGCATAAGCATATGTGTAAAAAATATGTACAGCAATAATCACTTTCTTAGGGAAAACTTGTTTCCCTCCAGCTGTAAGCTTGCATCAATAGGGCTTCCCTCCTTTTAGCTTGCGTCAACTTTCAACAGTTTTGTCTTCAGTAGCCATGTGAGACATATATAACATATATATATATATGTTATATATATATATATAACATATATATACATATATAACAACCATTTGATAACAAGGGTATTGTTTGATTTCTTTCACTTATTTAATTTGAATTATTAATGCTAACTGTATCTAGTTGCACATGATCATTGTCTCTTTAAAGACGGGGAGCAGGATTCCAGTTCACTTTCCTCATCACCGCTGCAGCTGCTAACATGTCCTGCAAACCACAGTGGAGTGTGGAGAAACTTTTTCACACCAGTGCTGTTTGCAGAAAGCTACAAATCTCCACCCACTTAATATTTCCTGACAGTACCCACAGCTTCAGTCCTAAACTAAGAAGGGTCAATTGCTAGAATAATCCCTCAGTTCAGAGATTAAAACCCTGACAACGTAATTCCATTGCTATACAACTTCCACATGGGGAAGGAGAGAACCTTTTGGCAGAGACCAAGCACTTTCCAGAGTAAAAATGTCATTGTTTACTTCTTCCCTTTCAACTCCAGGCAGAGTTACCAAGCCTGCTATGCTTGGACAATTGCCTGGTGGTTTGATCAGCCTGAGGCAAGCAGGAGGTGCTTGAAAGCTCATCCAGAGTGAGCCATTTGTGATACCACAGTTTATTTTCTACATAAAGAACCATTGAC
The DNA here is from genome assembly GCA_013397865.1 of Struthidea cinerea. Lineage (NCBI taxonomy): Eukaryota > Metazoa > Chordata > Aves > Passeriformes > Corcoracidae > Struthidea > Struthidea cinerea. Next base: position 1,774,230 of record VZTI01002188.1, on the reverse strand, counting down.
GGTTGCTTCAGCTGATTTTTTGAGGTTTTTATATTTAGATAATCTTTAGCACTGTTTTCCTCCAGCAGTGCAACTAGAGGAGAAAATATGAAAGTTGTTCTTTCTGCTGTGACAAAGACTCAGATGCACAGTATTTGGCCTAGCTATAGTTCCAAAATATCCTAATGTGGACATAGCTTTTACTGGCAGAAGTATACTAGTTAATGTCACAGTTTTCTGAATTAGGCTGAGCAGTTTTTCAATTATTTATACTTTTTCCATTTCTACAAGGTTTCAGCAGTCCAACAATTTTCCTAATCCAAGTGTCCTTTAAATAAATATGCTCCTCAGCAACAAAAAACAAATCTGAAGTCAGGCCCAGATCCAGGGTAAAATTTACACCATTTAAAGTCACTTCCTAAAGAGGTGGCAGGACAGAGTGAGTACTTATTTAACAGAGTTTTCCTCTATCTCCATTTCTGCTTTCAAGCTTTATGTTAGAATCATTTTATTTGGGCAGGCATACAATAATGATTTTCTCTCATAAAATAAGTATTTCCACATTAGAAACATGCTAATTGTCACTCCTGAAATCTTTGAATTTCACTCCTGAATGTTTTACGTGGATTTGTGTTGCCAAATTGCAAAACAAACAAGTTGTTTCTCCAACTTCTCCAATTACGTTTTTCGAGATAAAACACAGGTGCAACGATGATGATAGTTTTTTGACTTTAGATAAAACGTTGGTGAGTGCCGACAACGTCCTGAATTCATATAAGTAGTTTGCATTTTTGTCTGGATTGGCACTGCCTAGAACTTGGACAGGGATGTTACAAGAAGAAAACATGTAACCAACCAAACAAAAGGAGTTTCATTTAAGGGTGTCTCTTTCGTGACAGGGGGGCAAAGAAAGGGAGGATGATCAGGACTTGTGTTGGTCTCTGTAATATAGAAAGGACTCCTTAAGCCACTATAGCCTTCCACTTACAGCTTCTGGGTATTCACTGCATTTATTTACTTCTAAGTTGATAAGATGTCTGAGTGGTTTACAAGAAGGAAAAGCAACTGTCAGCTGTGCAAGTGGTTAATTTTTGGTAGACAAAATCTTTTTAACTTTCTTTTAACTAGAGTGAAATCTTCCAGCCACAGAGCAGTGAAGTAGAACTGGCGCAATCTTGAGACAATGAAGCAATCATAAACAGTATCATTTGTCAGTTCTGAATATTGATATGAATTAATTAATCTCTTTATTAGGATAAGAGGTGTATACAGGCAAAGTATGAAATAGGCAACCTTCAACATCTAGAACATTCAGGCTGTTGCAAGAAGAAACTGCAATTCTAGGAACCAAAGGAGTAAACTGAAATTGTACCACGATTTCCTGATAGTGGAAGAATAGGCTTGGGAATGAAAAGCTCTGCCCTTCATAGAGCAGCTGAAACTGCCTTGAAGTGAATCAGTTTGAAGTTACCAAACCAGACAAAGTGTTAGCCAAATCTGTGGCAGAAATGGCTGGTTACTGAAAGTGTAGTAGAAGGCCTATTAATGACAACATAGAACTTATATTTAACTAAACACATTGCCCTCCTCAAGAGTGTTTTTGAATACCCTCTTCCTGTTCTTCTGTTGTGAAAAATAGCGTGGTGGTGATGAAGAAACTACAGACACCAAATGATTTACTTATTCAAGCCATAACATAGTTTCCTTACTATTATGCCCTGACAATATGAATTATTAAATTTTTTATCAATCTGCAAGCATGCACTGAAAAGTTTATTTCATAAAAGAATCAGAAATGTGATCTAAATGATACCTGTGTGAGAGGGCAAGGAGATGGTGTATCACCTAACACAACACTGAGTTGGATACACAGTATCAAAATCTTGGTACTAACTTGGGCCTTTTTGCATCTCCAGACCTCAACACAGTCATCCAGCCCTTCTAAAAAAAATTTGAACCTATTTTGGAAAACGCCATTCAAAATTTTTTCTTAAATCAGGTCACACAAACCAAGCTGAGAATAAGATCCCAATCGTCTCTGCTGGCCAAGGCCTGCACTAGCTCTCCAGGCATTACTCATCAGCCAGCACCCCCTTGGTTCACAGCTGGTGGAAGGTGCAATTTAACAAAGAGCTATTACTACAAGTGGAAAACCCACAAATTCCCAGAGGCACGTGCAATGTGTGTCTCACAAACCACACCCCTACTGACGGAGTACACTGTGTTCAAAGGCTCACAACTTCCTCAAACACCATTTCCCCTCAGGGCATGCCAAAATAATAATCCCAGAAAAGCCAACACCCACATGAACTTTTAAACTGTCTTTTTAAAAAGAGCACATTCATTATGAAGTTTTTTTGTCTTGCCTGTTTGTAATGACTGAAAAAATACTGAATTAAACCAGAATGAAAGAAAGGATTTGCACTAACTTGATTACAATTTCAATACATGAGGTAAAACTGAACACCATTGACAAAAAATGGAAAGATTTAATACCTTGATATCTACTTTTATCTGCTTAGAGAGTATTATCTGTAAAAGTGTCCTTCAGCTTGTATTCCTCAAAATACATGTATAAGTTTAGGGAAAAAGAGACAAAATGTAATGCAACAAAATGTGCTGATGCCCTAGCTGCACAAATCAGCAAAAAAAGAGGGTCAAGTGAATAAAAATCATTAGGAAAGAGACAACAAAGAATATCACTGTGCCTAAGCACTGTATAAAGCACAGAAGGTACAACAGACCCAGCTGTCTCTGCCCCATGCCCCCAACTCAATAAAAAGGAGATGGCAGAACTGAAAAGATAAAGAAAAAAAGCAACAGCGGGCAAAGTTTAGAAGTAGATTCCACATGAAGAAGAAATAAATTTCAAAATAAATGAGTAAATAAACCAACCAAAAACAACCCACCCAAAACTTTTTAACAAAGGGAACAGCAGCTGAAGGCTCCTACACTAAAGATAAGTAAATCAGTAATGGAATAGTAGAGGTGAATGGGAAGCAATTGTTTCCTTTTTCCCTAAACGTGAGGCCAGAAAGCATTGAACTAAACTCTCAAGGGCAGAAATGAAATGTACCACTTGTTTCTTTTTTTCTCCTAAAACATTTATTTTAAAAAATAGTATGGGATTCAAAACATAGGATGTATACAGCAATTTCTCTCTGTTTTTTTCTCCCCGGACATTTACAGAATCTTAGTATTGCTGCAACATAAAGAACATTTAAGGGTAACAATGTAAGCAAAATATATGCTCATAATAGCTTCATTTTCTTAGAAAATCAGACCAAAAATGGTATATTGTTCCTCAGACAGTTGTGGTGAACCAAGTGCTTCAAAATAGTTTTATTCCATGTGCTGTTCTTCCATGTTTCATCTGGTTTGAATTCAAGTGTACTGTGGATGGTAATAGTCTTAAATGCACTAATATATTCTCATTATATATTCATGTACTAAATTAAAAAATCCACATTGTAGGGAGGAAGATGAGTAGATTGGAGGAAATCTATTTTTACACAAATCTTGTAGCTGTTCTATGTTCACACTTTTAATGGCTTCTAAATAATTTCCCAGAGTAAGAAAGGGTCAGATAAAAAAATACAGATAACATACAGAAAAAAGATACAATTGTGAGACACAAAGCTGTGAGTTTAGGGAATATGAACAAAACCGGGAGGATTGTTTTCATATCCTGGAAAACTACACAAAATGGATTTCTACTTTCGTCTTTTGGGGATGGGTAGTGGGATCCAATACAAAGAAAGCTATAAAGAAAGTCTTAGAATGTATCATATACCTAAACTAGAAAAAAACCAAAACTGACCATTTGAAGCAACAGTAATACTCATAATTTCAGCATAAGTTTACATTGTAAAACTAAAAAAAATTAACAGCTCTTTTTGGAAAATAAATATTCATGGGTTTGACTTGTTTCTAATTTCTTACTTTTTTTAAGTTAATTAATTAATATATATAATCCTTTTCCAAAAGTAATTTCAGTTTTAACAAATGCACATTCTTAAAAGAAAAAGAAATTTTCAAATATTCCTGAGAAAGTCTGGATAAAAGGTAAGAGCCCTTCATATCAAAGAAGGGATAGGAGAAAGTAGCTTTAATAAATGCAGTATTTCCTATGAGAGATTCACAGAAAAGCGGTGACAGAAGCTTAAATAGAATGCAGAGCCTACATGTGAAATTTTTCAGGGAAGGGAAACACCAATGGAGGAAATTCTTTGATGCCAAAATGAAAAAGCTTAACCAGGGTAACAACTTGTACCAGTAAGGAAAGACCGCAGTCTACCCCTTGCTGCTTATGAATACAACATGCTTGTTATAAATGGCAGAGAATTTTCAGAAGACACCACAATTTATTATTTTTATAGAAAATGTTACTTGGGGCTAGTGAGAAGAACACTTGCCAAAAGTGGATCCCAAATGGAAGTAATTTTGAATTAGACTGAGATTAAGAGATGATCAAAAATATCTCACTTCATAATTGTACTTCAACTCATTCATGAATAATGAAGTTAGCATTTCAAAACTACTCATCTGTGAAGCGATCGGATAAATAGAAGTGGAATAAAACCTCAAAGATGCCCACCACCATCATTCACACTAACTCCTGAACATAATTCTATATAAAAATCCTCTTAATTGTATAACAGAAATTTGATTCTGTGGAATACAGAACCAACCACTACAGAGTTACTAACAACTGGATTTCACCTGCATAATGTCAGTTGATCAAACAAGTAAATTCTACATGCAAATTACTGCAAAATATCATATATAATTTATACTTTACATTTTCTAGTGACAATCTATTTCATGACATTACTCATTCTTGAAGCATACACTCACAGTTGCACTGTTGCAAATTGCATCCTCAAATTTTGAATTATCTTCAATCTTGTGAACTTTCTGTCTTATTGAGCATCATAAATGTCAAGATGACTGATATTTCTAATTTCCTGATACATTTATTTAGTTGAAACATTTGCATTTTTACAACCCCTTTAGCCTAAATTAGCCCTGTGAAGGGCCATGGCAGCGGTATCTGGTATTGTTTGCGGTGGAACCCTGGCTTTACAGAGTATCTGGAAGAAGCTACACAAGAAGAAACATGGTAGCTTTCAGATTACTGGCAAAGTTCTCCCCTCTGTGCTGAAGAAGTTCTAGCTGTAAATTTCTGAGAAGCAATATATTACATCATGTCAAAGGGAATAGTAAAGATCTACTCCTGGGAGACTGGGACAAAAGGAAGGAGATACATCCAGAGCAGCAGTGATCCCCCAAAGAGGGATATTTTTTGTATGCTCCATCTTCCAAGTAAGTCATCCTAACAACCTCAAGGCCATATTGCTTCTAATGTAAAAGGCAGTTGATACCCACAACAAAAAGTAACCTGCGTCTCCTGATGCTTTCTTAACAACTGGAAAAGAGAGGCTAAACTCAGAGACGATTGTGGACAAGAAACCAGTGCAAGTCATTTAACTCTGAGAGACACTTATTTTATTGAAACACCCTTTACTGAAGAGTCTGGAGACTGTTTCAGTCCGACACCAGGGACAAAGACACGCAAGAAAAATTCTTGTGGGACACCAAAGTTGTAAAATACAATAAGATAGGTCACAAAGAGTGAAAATAGCTGTGATTTACATCCACAACATTTTTAAAGGATATGAATTATTGAAGACCTAGGCAATAAAAGTAAAGAAAAATAAAAATATGTAACACTCAAATTGCAAAGCATATCTACTAGTACTACAAATAGCCATTGCAATTTTTTATACCTACAGATGTACCAAAATATAATCAATCTGAGCAGATGAATAAATACCAGGTTTTATTTCAGAACACTTAAGCTTAATACAAAAAATAGCTTTGTCATTAACAAATAGTGTTTATAGTCATAACATATGGCCTTACTAAAGTCGACAGCACTGTCCAAAAAAATCAAAAGTTAGAACTGACACATGAAATAATAGAAAAACAGAACAAAGAAGCAGCCTCACCCCAAAGAAAAATTATGCTTAAGAAAAAACAGATTAATCTCAACAAAACCATATACTGATAAAAATGAGAATCACAGAAGTTTCAGGCTGATAAGCAATGCAGACGTGGAACTCAACATCATATCAACATAATTATCATCTGTTGTTTGAACCAATTAAAGAGATCCATACTCCATCTCTCTTTCAGGAATTAAGATAAGAACTTTGCTTAGTCAAACAACAAACCAACTCAACAGAAATTCCCTAGGAAAAATTTAATTAGACTCTTTCCTTTTGCATTAGTGTCTGTTGTGCATCAATACAATGACTGGTAAAACTAGGCACAAACAACAATCACCTTAACTTAATTTGGAATTGCAAACATGTTATTGTTCTTATTATTATGTAGGTTTTGAATTACATGACCTGTAAGAAACATTAAAATTAAGACAGCAACCTAAATACATTATTTTAGCTAATATTTTACAAAACTTTTGTCTTTATAGGCCATGGTTATCAATTGACATTGTAAGTGCATACAGAAATGACTCGCTGTTCTGGTCTAAGTACTAAAAACAATTGCTCCACATATCAACATCTGTAACAGCTTGCTGGCACCCTCCTCAAAATCTGGGGTGGTGCAAGGGGAAAACAATACACAGTCTACTCAACTCGTGACTGAGGTTCATTTGTTCAGCAGCACTGTGACTACATAAGCCATCCTGATCAGTACAAAAATAAACAAAATAATTAGCAAAGAGGAGAAAAAAAGACAGTCTGTGTCACCTGTCACTACAATCTCTCAGTGCTAGTAAATCAGTTAACTTCTAAATTTTAACTTATTTATTACACAAACTGATTATTTCTCTTCCTACAGAGGAACTTACAAATGCTAGCTACATTTTTTACTACATGTAATTAACTAAGTCTGTAGGAAAAATCAATATATTTCCTAGTTTTATGTTAAAGATTTCACGTATCATAGAATGAGAGATACCTCGCTTGGCTCATATCACCGTGAAGGAAAATAAGCAGAAATAAGCATTTAAACATTATACTTTCGGTCAGCAGTCCAGACTTAGTTAACCAAACAAAACCAAACTAAAAAAAATCCCAAACCCCAGAAAAACACAACAAACCAAAATTAAAAAAAGTCACTGTGCCAAACCAGAGACCTTCCAAAGGATTTCTTTTTTTTTTTTTTTTCACGATTTCCCACAAAAAGAATCACAATTTCTACAATTTCCCTGAGCCAGGATTAAAATAATTCTCATAATACAAAAAATGTGGTGTTTGATCCAGTTGGTGGCAGATATAAAACAGTATACAGTACACTTAAAAAGCTACACTACAGCTAGATCAAGAGCAGCCATGTTTCAGTGCTTGGCCATGTGCTACATTTAAAAGGTCTGTTGAAGTTTCATGATGCAGGACTCTCAGATGACTGGTGGAATCTGTCAGAGTACATGGATTAGCTTCTTTTTCCGTTAATATGTTTTGCTGAATATGACATTTGCAAGAAGATACATGTGTGTGAAGCTGCACATGACACGTGAGAGGATACAGCAGAGAAGCTGATACAGAAAGAACACACTCAGTGTTCTCTTAGAGAGTATAAACTCTTCCAGAATGTCTAGTGACAGCACTACCTGCTTAATGCCAAGTTTAATGCCCAGCCAATTCAGCTGTTGATTATCTAGCAAAAGCTGCCAACAAAGATATCAACGCCATAAACAGTAGTTACTTGTGCAGTTTGGAGGGCTGCCCCCTGGGAGTGGGACTGATGCAAACAAGACACAACACAGACTATGAAACAAGCATTGGTAGGCAGTTTTATACAAATTTGTATTTGCTTGGGGTTTCATGGATGTTAGTGCTATTACAAGGCTGAATGGGATTTCAACACTCCAAGGTGCAGTAAAGCAAAGGATATAGATTATGAAAGTTTACCAGATACAAGTCAGTAATTGAGAATATTGAATTAGTCCAGTCTTTAACTTACAGATGTTAATTCTATGCACACTTCCATATTCTCCAATTAATGTAGTCTCCATATCTATTCATAACATCTTGTTTGCTCTCATTAAAATAGATGTAGTTAGCAATGCAGGAACTAGCTGTTGATGAAGATATTTTAACATTGTCTCAAAACACAGTCCAGTCCACACAAGCACAATATGCAATCCAACTTCTACATGCCAGAGAGAAAAACAAAAAAACAAAGGGAAAACTGCAAGTCTCTCAAAGATTAAAATTCTTTGAGGTCTTAAATATTTAAGAAGTTTTGACCATGGCTGGCACCATATCTGGCTGTGTCAGAGGAGTTAACCAGAACAGTCCTATCTGGGAAGTAAAATACAGACAGCTAAGTAAGGAACATCACAAGAGAGAAGCAGAGGAAAAGTTTGCCATTAAACGGTGAACAGGCAAGTCAGCGCTCAGACTTTCCACTTTGAGCTAATCTCCTTTCTTATGGCCACAACTTATTCCTTAGGGACTTTTATCTATCAGTTCAGCATGTCAAGAGAACAAAGTTTAGAGCAGTAAGAACCAGCCATCAAGCCTTGGAACCTTGAGTCCTTCCCAAAAGAAACAAGACCTCTATGTTATTTTAGGGTTGCTTTTATAAACAAATGATTTTGCAACTTTAAAACAAATCTCAAAGAGCATACCTTAAAATTTAAAGAGAAAAAACATAGAAAGAATAACGTCTTCATTAGTTCAGTCAGTTCTCAAAGTTCTCAAAGGAAGTGACTATGGTAACAAAAATAGAAAAATATTATCTATGAGCATAAATCCCTCTGTCACCAATTCTTTCTCCTGGTGTGGTGACGTGCAGTATTTCCAAATCACTGCACATCACCACACCATAATTTCCCTGAAAATTGAGCTATTACCTAAAAGCCTGAAGGTTTTGAAATTACTTGAAAGCAAGTTGGGAAATAGAAAAATATGTCACCCCTTACTCCTTTTGGAGCAGCACATTAAGAACTGCAATCTACAAAGCATGGCAAATGTTATCATTCTCATGTGGGTTTTTTTAGTATCAACATCCGTAATTTTCTTTGCCATAGTATGGTCCCAATTCTATTATTCATACATTACAGCCAAAAATATTAAAGGACAGCCATGGTTCAATGTTAAAGGCTTCTTGAGGTGAAGTTTCCAAAATTCACCCTCGAACAGACTGAAATAACATGCAGACTGTATAAAAGAACAGCTTTTCTATTAGCTCAACTTTACCACTTGCATTCAGCCAAAGGCACCAATTCTTAACAGAGCAAAAGCTATTTCTGCTCCTGCCACCTTTTCCCCTTCATTTATTTTGTACTTCTAAACCCTGGACGGAAGTAATTAAAGAATGAACTTTCTTGCAGCTTTGTCAGCATTTTACTCAGGTGACACCAATATACTGCTTTTGAGTGTTTTTTGTTTGGTGAAAAGGGAATCCAAATGTAGGCATAGCTTAAGTTCGGAGTAAATTTAAGTAATGATTATTAAATAAGGAAAAAATGGAGAACATTGAAGTCCTTTCTCAACAGATTATATTTTACCACAAACACCATATACTATTTTTAGGTGAGAGTGTCGTAAGTATGAATGCTTTGAAGTTTTTGATGTTCAAATCTATTTTTACAGAAGATAGCAGCTGGCAAATTCAGCTCACGTGTATTAAAAACATGAAGATGCCAATGTGCAGGTTATTCTCAGAAGCAACACAAAGATGAGCAAAAGCATTTAGGAGAATCTTAAGATGACTTGGCTCTTTTACTATCTTCCGTATCAACAGCTGGGACATGCCAAAACCATGATATTAATTAATGTTACATTATTTGTCAACAGATAAACTGAAGTTTTTAGAACAGCATAGAAGCAAGTAGGGCCCTTGAGTGTTCCTAACCTCTCCTGCTTAATAGCAGCTTAATAAAAACCCCCCCAACCAACAAGTTAACTGGGCAAGGTATTTCTTTTCTCAGCAACTCACAGCGGTAGTTCTGCCATTTCGACAGAGGTTACAAAGTAAAATGTAAGTCTCAACTCTAAATAATTGCTAGGACAACAGGGTCTGTTCCTCCCATCGTCATGCACATATCCACATCAATAACTCATCATGTCATAGGTATGCCACTATGTTGGATTTCTGTTGAAGTGATTCTTGCAGGCACTGGTTGTAATTTAAAGATTCTGGAAACATCCTGAAACAAACATAGAAAACGTATTCAAGATAGTCAGAGAGCCCTTGCTGTGCTCTGCCACTGTACCATACTCTTGAAGAAAATATGTTACATCATCTTAATTGTAGCAACAGATGCATTTGCACAATTTTCTGTGTTTCTTCTGTTAATAAAGCAAGATGACAGAAGTAGAATCATGATCATCTTTTCAAAGATTTCCTTTAGTTGAATCACTACTGTTGGCTCTGACTCCCGGCAGAGAGACGAATGTGGGAAATGTCCTAGACCGCACTGAAAATATTGTAATGCTGCCCCTACAAAACCTCCCTGCAAGCCATGCTGGATCAACTCTTCAATTTTGGAGCCATGTTAGAACGATTATAAACCACCTTCAGCTCTTTCAATGAATGCATTGTAGTGTTGTCCGAAGCATTATTTAAAGACGGCATTCTGGCAGTTCTGTTGTCACCGAAAATGACGGAAAATCGGGTGAATAGAACTCCTTAGCACCAGTGCGGCATCGAGAAGCAGCATTATTAACTGTGGGCCCGGATGCTCGGGGGACAGCTCCACCCAGCGTGCATTCCCATCCTCTGCAAGCACGTTGCTTACATACATTCACCACAGGCACGTGCGTCGCAATTCCCAGAAATTCAGACATATTATAATTAATCGTTACCATAAACCCCTCCCCTGGTTCTGCCCCTTTCATGGTCTTGTTTTGGCTGTGGCTGCATTCCTGGGCCAGATACACTCCCCTCCAAGGTTCCATTGTCTCCCTTCTGCCCTTGCTCAGTAAGCAGACCCTGCACACCCTGTTCCTTTGCTAAAAGTACACAGATGCAGTAGAACTCCTTGTTCTTAGTTTAACCCTTTGGTATCAATTCCCCCCTTTGAAACTTCTCAGATTCCTTAAGGTCATTTGATGTGTTTCAACTCGAGTTTTATCTACAGTCACATACATTGCTGCAAGGTTAGAGTCAATCATTTTGCGAACACGACCAGTAGCAATTCTGATAGTTATTACAACTATGATCACAATTGTAATGGTTTCCAGTACCCCAGCCAGCTGTCCTTTCAGGGACCATCCTCCTATTCCTTGAAGAATTTTGTTGAGCCAATTAGTTTCAGAGGCTGTTCAGATAGTGTTGCTGTCAGCAACTTGTTCTATTTTGTTGTCTGTGGAGATCTTCTGTTACATTTGGGATGCACACAACAATGTTCTCTATCCAATTTTAAATACCCACAAACCCCTTGTTCTTCGGCAGTAATAGATCCAAGGCCGTTCTGATCTCTAATGCCATTTTAGTATCTATTTATAATTTGGAATCCCCTTTCTGTGGCTTTGGATTGTTTCTTTACTTACCAAATTCCTTTGTTATTACATTAGTCAGATTATCATATTGAATCTCCATTGACACATTTATAGGGATAATTCCCCAAGAGATAGGTTCCCTTGCTGAATTGGGGATAGGGAGGCAGGCTGTAATGCTGGACAGATTACACATTTTACCAAACCCTTGGATTAAAGTCAATATCAAATTTTCTTCAACACCTCCACCTAAAGATAAAATGATTCCCATAGCTATAGTCTATACGTTTTGCTGCTCATTTACAAATGTCTTTGAAATTTTCAGCTGCAGGGGTCTGGTGCTTTCTACTGTCCACTCTGAGTTGGGAGCCCTCTTAATTTGGGTGCAATGTATCCAGGAGTTAATTCCTTTCACTTTCACAGCCATTCTTGTAGTCAACAGAACCAGACAAGGTCCTTCCCAGTACTCCTGACATGGCTCAGATTTCCAGGTCTTGAGGGTACATGGTCTCTGGGCTGAAATGAATGAACTCAGGTGTCTAGGGTAGGAGGTAAACCTTTTCAGTTAATTTAACAATTTCCCTAATGAAATTTTGTTCTTTTTCCTCATTCCCAATTTGTTCCTTGGACAGCACACACCCTAATTGCTTCAAAACCCCAAAAGACACTCAGCCATGCATCGACACTCTCTCAGCAAACCAGCCTTACATCACGGGCATGCCCATGTCAGTCCTACATGCCGGCAAACTCAAATCAACACACAACTCATTCCCATACACACACACTCCCAGAGCCCAGAAAGAACTCAGAGCATCTGAGCAAACTCCACCACAAACCACCCAACAGCAGCAACCATGAGGAAGCTGTATTGGCTTTTACTTTCATACATAGCAGCCAAATACATACCAGTGAGAGTAGAGATGGGTGCTAATGTCTTTGCAATCAATGCGATGGGTGAGGGCCTTTAAGCCAAAAGGGTGTTAATGTCTTTGGAATGTGTCTTAATGTATCTACCAACCTTAAGCCCCACAAGTTTGTTGCAGAACCCAGACAGTCTGACTACACTTTGACATCCTGAACTATAGGGCAGTAGGACAAATGGGTCCCCTGCAAAGTCTATTGCAGAACCCAGACAGCCTGAACTTCTGAACTTTGGAGGAAAATGACACGTTCAAGGGGGGAATATGTGCTAGGCCGTTCAGGAAGGCTGTACCTTTCTAGTACCTCAGCCAATGGGGCAATGAAGAAGGCAACATGCGGCCGGGAGTTTAGGATAAAAGGAGGCCGTGTCCTCCAAAACCTTGAGAGAGAAACTCCACAGGGTTACACCCCAGTGGACTCTCTCACTTTATTTGAACAGAGGTGCAGGACTCTTTGGTCTCTTTTGTGAAAAATGGCTTTTCACAGCATGATTTTCTGCACCACCGTTCCATATAGTTATGTGCAAAAGGCATTGTTAGAAGGTGTTTTAGTATGCAGTTAGTGTGCAATTATTGCCAGTATGACCTACATATGTAAGTACATAAGTGTGATGCTGTAGATACAGTGCCTTTCATGGCGCCCAGCGCTGCCCCGGTGCCGGAGCCTCTGCCTTCCTGTGGCGGCCAGAGCATGGCAGCACCGGAGCCCACACAATGTGCTTGGATGAGGGATGTCGAGGCTGCTTGGCTCTGACCACCAGGCCTCTGTGGGGACTGTCCCTGACCCAGCGCGGCAACCGGCGGGCTGAGACGCTCAGACACCACGGCTTAGGTTCAGCGTTGGGCATTTCCAGGCACACTTGTGTGCAGGTGTCTGATTCTGAGGGCACCACGCTGATGCCCGGCTTTGTGTGAGTGATGATTCTGTTCGAAAATTAATCGAACCAGCAGTAACGGGGTATGGCCTTAAGGGTCTCCAGCACACAGTCTGGACTGGATGTTAGGAAAAGGTTCCTCAGGGAGAGGGAGGTCAGTCACTGGAACTGGGTCCCCAGGGAAGAGATCACAACACCAAGCCTGTCAGAGTTCAACCAGTGTCTAGCCAACACTCTTAGTTACATGGTTTACTTTTAGGTAGTTCTGTGAGGAGGAGTGAGTTGGACTCGATCATGATGCGTTCCTTCCAACTTAAGATATTCCATGATATTCCAGTAGAAACTGCTAGTTCAAATCAAAGGTGTTACTCCCCCTTACAGCAGCAGAGAAAAAAGCACCAACACAACTGTTCCAGTTCCAGTGCTGGATGTGACTGGTGTCACCATAAATTAATAGAGAGGACCAGATAAACTAGAAGGTAAATGGTTTTTTGCGTGGCTACCAGGTATGCATTTGGTCTAGTAAACAACTTTTTACCTGATAGCCTGCGTGCTGCTGCTCCCTGGAGAACATGATGAGAAGGTGAGCAGTAATTGCAACAGAATTGGTGCCAGAAGCAAACCCATAGGCAGTGATGCAATAGCAGGGCAACAATACATACATATAGTAATATCAAAATCTCCAACTGCTTGTCACTCCAGGCTTTTTTGTTTTAATCTTAAATTAGGAGAGGAAATCCGAGTTTGAAAGACCTTGTCTTAAGTTGTCAGGCTAGAAAGAGATATGCAGGGATTTCCTTCTCAAGATTTTCTAGTGGTGTCACTCACAGAAATGTCATGGCTGGGTGAGGGACTACTCCTGGGTAGTCAAAGTTCATTTAGGACTTTAGTAGGTCAAAACTGCTCAGCATGTTGCACTAGCACTACATCTGTCTGATGATACTGTGGTAAAGCAAGACTGTCCATGCTTTGACTTACATGCACGTTAGTGGTTTGCACCCCTGTGCTGCCTGAATCTCGCTTTTGAAATACATGAGATGCAGAGCTGGCATTCATAAAGCAACATGAACAATGTTTCTTGGTTCTGTGCTCACAAGTTATCGAATACCCCTAAGCAGCTTGCAGTTGAGATTTACTCACTGAGAATCTTCATTGAAATTAAAGCAGGGATTCCCTGAAGCTCCATTTATTGGATTTAGATTTGTTGGGGGGTGTTGGGTTTTTTTGATGGTGGTGGTGTTTGTCCTGGTTTGTGGTTTTTTTTGTTTGTTTGTTTTTATTTTTTTAATAGAAGAATGGAAAGCTGATACCTGCAGTGTCTGTACCAACACACAGAGAATATTAACTTGAGTGTGGGCAAAGTGAGAGAATGTTAGGTAATGCAGCTAATTTTAAGGGATAAAACCAGAAGATGGCAAAGGCAAATGCTTTCTTTATGGGGAGAACAGGTTTTGGTAACATGTTTTATAGACTGTCCAAAATGCTACATCTGTTGGGCTAAGTACACTTCAAGAAGTTGTAGGAAGAAAAAATTGTGCTTGCTGAAGTATGTCTGAACTTTTTTTATTATTATTATTGTTGTTTTTGACTACTATTGCAAAATTAACATCAGTGAGAATGAAGGAAATGTTCTTCTTTTATTGTGGGAGGTGTTAGAAATCTGAGCTTGCAGAAGACAGAAGCTGGATCAATAGAACCATGGAAAAGAATTTGAAGCAACTACTTTTACTTTTAAACTACTCAGTAGTCCTGGAAACAGAGAGAAGGTAGTGAGAGCAGTAGGGGTTTTGAGATTTACAGCAGCATCCCTGCACAGAAGGGAGGGGAGTTAGCTGAAGGATGGAACTGCAGGGAGGAAAAAGAGACGAGTCTTTGAGAGTTAGCACCTGTAGGACTTCATCCCTTTCTTACATGTCCTGTGAGACATGTGTTTCTGAAGTCTTGGGCCCTATGTGGAATTCGATACTGTCTGAAGAAATTTCCCAGTACTCCACCATCTTCAGGTAGAAAGAACCAGTATTGGTCTGTCTATCCTTCACATGAGGTTAACTCACCAAAACAGATTGTTTGCTTTTGCTCTGGAAGCCTGTGTTTTTAATCCCTAATCCTGGGATTAAATTTAAACCTGAAATGTGAGGCTTCTGTTCTTTCCAGTGCTTTTTATCCCCAGGCTTTTAGCTGTGGATACAACAGATAATTAGGATTTATTGTTCTTTTAAGTGGGTTGTAACAGCAAGATTTCTTGGTTGCTTGAGCTTTTCTGTTGGGAGTGTTTTTTGTGTGTTTTTTTGTGGGATTTTGGTTGTCGTTATCATTATCATTGTCATTGTCATTATCATTATCAATATCATTATTATTTGTGTATGTGGTATGTGTCAGTTACATGAAAAATTTGTCTTCCAGAATCTTCAAGGAAAACATCCTGACTGTTACCAGAATGAGGATGTGGAGCAGTGATTGCCCTGCTACGTAACGATGTAGAAACTAAATCCTGCTTTGGTCGTGTTAGCCCTGCATGGCCAACAGTCATGTACAACTTCCTGGAAAGTAAATAAACCTTCCAGCTGTCATGGGAAACAGATCTATGGGTCAGCAGGGTCTTAGCTCAAGTACTGCTTGCTTTGAACACATCCTTTTGAAATAACAGCAAGTTTACCAGTGTAAACTTGCTGTTATTTTTTTAAACTGAATGTAATTTAATCAAGGGTTTATACACTGCCGTACTGAACATGGTTACTGAATTTCAGTATCTTGCATGAAAATCTGTAGCACTTCACAAAATGACCCTGGCTGATTGCAGGAAGAATTCCTTGCAATACAGCTTTTTGTCCAGCCATTGCTGGTCACTCTAACTGAGAGGAAAAAGGTAAGGGGCCAGTCAGGACTAGAAGCTCAGCTTTGCTTGAATAGAATAAAACTCTCTGAATGGTTATTTCTTGTGTACACACTTTCCTCTGTGCTTTCAGCTGCCTCCCAAAGCATACTGATAAAAGCTTTCATAGCTGATGGAAAGCGCACACTCCAAAAAATAGGTACTGGAAAGCACACATCCTGAAAACAGTTGCTCAAAGAAAAAGAGAGAAAAATTTGCAATAGGATGTGCTCTGTTTGCTCATGCTGCTGGAAGCTGGGTACATGTTACAGCCAGCAGATCACATTTCCTACTTTTTTGCTCTAGGAGACAGGTATAACTCAAGTTGCCAAGCCAGGATTTGCATTGCAACCCTTCTCATTTACACCTGTGCAGGTTTGCTCACGTCTCTTGTTCAAGTCCATCATGCCAACTCTCATCTCTCCCCCCACACACTCACCCCCTGCTATAATTAGCTTAGCAGCTACAGGGTTTTCTGACCCTAAAAGTTCATTTGATCCTTGTCAGCACAAATGCAATAATTTAGACTGACTGTATGCAGCTCCACAACTGGAATGAATAGTCCTTCCTGCACTTATAAGGAAAAACAGCATATGGGGGAGCAGGAGGCCCCCAGCTAATGGAAAGTACATACTACGAAAATCCTAAACTGACCTTCCTTCTAACAGATTAGAGTATCATTTGGAGAAATGAGGAGCTCGTGTTCTTGCTGTGATCTAGGCATCTTTTCTTTTTTAATATATGCATTTGCTCTTTACAAGCTTTCCAATTCTAAGTAACAAAATTTGGACAATTCGTTTTTTGATATCCCAATTTAAAAAAGTAGAGACCAAGAACTAACCACCTTATTTAAAAGGAAGTAAGTTTGAACTTTGCCTGTCTGCTCTGGGACCTAAGGACATATCCTCTGCAAGATCTGAAACATTTGCCATCCAGTAAAATTACATGGAGAGTAGGCGAAACAGGGAGACTTTACATTTAATGTTTGTATCAAACCAGTTGCTACCATTCCTTTGCAAAAGGCTGTTATTTTTAGTTTTTAAAAAGAAGCCAAGTAAACAAAACTCCTGCATGGTGGCAAATGGGTTGTGACCAGTTGCAAAACAGTGAACAGCTTTCTTTGCCTTCTGACAGCATTCAAAGGATCAGTCAGTGATGTGCAATTTCCAGGCAGAATTTTTCTGCTGTGAAGGTTAGTGGAAAGTGGCAAATTTTCCTAAACTGATTGTAGTTATGTCTTGGAGATGTGTTTCTCTCCTCAAAGACTTCAGTAGAGGACTGAGACACATATATTTTCCTCTATAATTAGCATTTTTCTGTGAAATTGTAAACACATGGTTGTTTTCTGGAGATGTGTTGAATTAATTACTCACCTACTCTTGTAGAGTACCATGGCAAGTCTTTAAGACAATAATAATAATAAAATAATGGGGTGGGCAACAGCAGCAGTTAGGAAATTTCTTCTTTCCAATCTTCCCTTCAGTGTGGATAATTGCGATACAAATGAATGAAAAGAATAGTTTCACACTCCACTTTTGTCTTGGAAATTGGCTTTTCCTCTCATATTTGACATAGAATTTATTTAAACTTTTCTTGAAAGTTATCATTGAAATGAAGTCCTCCACAGTAATTTGGGATAGCAGTCTAGAGGTAACAGTCTAGTCTGTGCCCTATCCTTAAGACAGTAGGTATTTACTACTTCCCTGAAATTTCCTTCCCTCTTGTCCCATACTGGTGCTTTCTTCTAATTAAAATAGTATGCTCGCTCTTTGAAGTGCAGGTGCCTTGTCTAATACATTTCTAGGGAACAATGTTAACAATATTATAAGACTTTTAATTATAATTATCATTTGTATAGGTATAAAAGTAAATTGGAAAAGCATGAGTGAAAAAATTCTCAGTTAAGTACCAGCCTAGAAATTCCAGCAGAGTGTGCTGTAGGTTATCTGCTTAAATACATTTGACAGTGAAGGAGGAGAAACAGTGTTGGAAAGGCAGGTGAGCGTTTGCCTGTGGTCCAAAATGTGAAGTTCAGATAGCAAAGCAGAGCCTGCATACACACCTCAAAAATTTCTCAGAGATTATTATTAATTGCTAAATTTGGTAGCGGTAGAATCATGTTATTCATTTGAAGCCATCACATTTTATTACTCAGCCTGCAGTAATAAAATAGATTGATGTCAGCAAGTCATTTACACTTAACTTCTTTATCCAAGGTTACCCTGTTCAGAAAACTAAATTGGTGAAGTAGCTATTGAGAGGAAGGAGGGGTCTCTTTCACTTCACTTACTTTATTGAGTCTTTCTAGCTTTTGTTAGTGATTGATTTCAATGGAGTGAGTTTAATTTATTTTAGATGGAAAAATTTTCTGTCATTAATACCAAAATACTCTTAATACAGTCAGAGTACCATGAAATACTTCACTTTCACAAAGATTGATCCATATTTGTCTGCTGCCTTCCTAATAAGCAACGGTGGTCATTCCTGTATGCACTACATCAAACAGTCTCTTCGGAGAAGTCTTTTAGGTCTTCTGAACTTTGTTTGGTTTTGGGTCTGTTACCTTTCCCTTTTGTCCCAAAGCACAAAAGGTGAAAAGAAAATAGCGTGAGACTTTCTAGAGAGAACCCATGGGGAAGGCTCAAGTTAACAAACTTCCTTTTAAATCAGGAAGCCGTAGTACAGCCCCAAAATACACATATACATATCCTCACACCAAAGAAAAGAAAGCAAATGCCCACTTTAAATGTGTTCTTTTAAGTGCACTATTGAAAGAAGTCTCCTATGCCTTATGAGCAGCCAGAAGGTGTTGCTGGAACGGCATCAGCTGATTAACTAGCATTCAGGTTGGTTGCATTCCAGCATGTCCTGCAGTCTCTAGGTTGCTTAGTCAGATGGCAGCCCATTTTTACAGACTTGCTGATGGGTTGCCAAGTGGGATAAAGGGACTCATCTGACTGACAGGAAAGCTTAAATTTTTCCAAGCCTGTCAGGAAAGCAGTCTTGTAATAAGGGGAAAGCTTGTAATATGCCATTTGCCAAAGACAGGACTGACAGGAGGTAAGACTATTAAATAAATGGATCAGCTTTCTTTACTCAAAAGCTGTGCAGGAATGATAGACCATCTGCTCTCTTGACTGTCCTTAAAGGAGAAATGAAAATTGAAGAGAAGTTTGGCCAGGTTTTCTCCTTTATTCTTTCTAATGAGGCCTTGTGCTGCTAGTTCAGCATGCAGTTTTAATATAAGACAATGGTTACTGCTTATGCCACTTGGGAGACCCTGGCACTGTGGTTAGTGAGGCACAAGGTGAACAGTGTAAATGCAGAGGATTTTCTACATGTCATTTGGAGGAGAGGTAATAGATGTTTAATAGATGGTACGATCTTTCATGAATCTTTATTTGTCCTGCACCATTAGGGTTTGAGGTGTCTCTCTGCTTTGCTCTTCTGTTTATTGTTGACCAGATTTAATGGCTTTTGCTGGGGTTTAGTTATGCTCTTTCACTATGATTCATTTGTACGGCTTATGTGTGAATCTTCCACAAGTGCTTGATCGACCTCTTCAGCACCCAAATGGGGCACTAACATTATCCTTGTCTAATTATTGGAGGAGAGCAATTAATAGATTGGGGAAAGGTATATAGATCAGTATTGTTTGGCCTACCATTAATCTGAGCGAGTACTTCTCTTGCTT
Source organism: Struthidea cinerea (assembly GCA_013397865.1). NCBI lineage: Eukaryota > Metazoa > Chordata > Aves > Passeriformes > Corcoracidae > Struthidea > Struthidea cinerea. Next base: position 1,754,413 of record VZTI01002188.1, on the reverse strand, counting down.
CTATTGAAGAGGAAGTGGGTGCTCCAGACTTCCAAATATTTAGTAACTTAGTAGCTTGCCTAGAATAACATAGAAAGCCTGTGACAGCTAGGAATATGGCCCAGAGCAGAGAAAATTGAACATTATTCTGTAAACTAAATGTACAAGGCCGGATGTAATTTCAAAATATGAGAATGGTGTGTTTAGAGCTATATAAAAAACTAGAAATGGGATACTCTTCTCTGTGTTATTAAAAAGAAGTTATATTTCCTTTTCTTAGTTTTGTAAGTTTGGATTGGTGGGATTTTTTAAGTTAGCAGCACAAATTGAATACATCTGTTGGGTAGATTTCCTGCTGGGAAAGCATGTCTGTGGGGTTGGGGTGGGAAATCACCCCAATCACCCCAATCATTAAAAGTGTTTCAAAAAGGAAGACAGGGAAATCTCCACAGACAGTTGCAGATGAGAGTTTTCTATTGGAGATTGTACAGACAGTGGGACAGCAAAGGGTAGTGGCACAAAATGGGATGGGAGGGCAGTACAGTGATGCAGTAAAGTGGAAGAGGAGGCAGATAAGATCCTGGAGACAGAATATGAGTCCTGGTGGAGCTCCCAAGCTTAGGAGGATGACTGATCATTGAAGAAAGTGTAACTGAAGCTACTAGTTAGGGTAACACTAAATAGTACTCAGAGTACTGAATAGCTCTGAGGAGATGTGGTGAGTATAGAAAGGCCAGTGGTGATGGGGCTGAGAGAAAAACAATATCAGGCTGATGAGAGAGATCAGATTCTATAGAAATTGCAAAGAAAGAAATAGCAGGTATGGGCTGGAGATAAGACATACACACAAAAAAGGCTGTGGTCAGTGTCACAAGTATGATATCTCTACAGAAGAAGAATCCAAGATTATTTTTGTCCATGTTGTATTTAAAACCATTACAGAATGTCTGGGAAAAAAGAATGTGAAACTCAGGTCAGAATCCAGGAGCTGATAAAAGATGAATCAAAACGTACTTCCTTTGTGAAATTCACATTGGAGTTGTGTAAGTAGGCACAGTTTTTGAGGGAAAAAGACCCCTTGGGATCTAACGGAATTAAGAATGTGAGTCATTGAGAAAACCTCCAGAAGAATGTCTGTGTGAGTGCATTAACTTTCAAGAGCTTTGGTCCCTTTGGTGCTGGTTTCCATCTTTGTTTCAGAGAACAGGGCAGTGCGAACTTGCTGGCTGGGATAGCTCTGTGTGAGCACAAAGTTATGCTTTTTCATGTGTCTTACACAGATATCCTGTTTTTTATGCTAAGTAAACCCAGTCTCATGTAAGTGTCTCTGTACCCTGAGACTCATCTATATCATGGTAGTCATGTAACAGAGTGTAAAGCAGATTTGCCAAAAGCAGATGGGACAGATGGTGATAGCTGAAGCAGTATGATAGTTTTGTATGGTCAGCTCAGTCTGGGGTGCAGATGCGGACAAGAATGAAGTCCACATACACGCTCATGCCAAGAGATATTGCTGTCAGATGCCTTCAAGAGTGGCCATCACATTTCTCTCTTGGAAGTCAAGCTAAGGTGTCCCATTTTGGAAAGCTGGGGGAAGAGTATTCGGGTTTGAGAACTCCAAGTGGGAGTGAGTTCAGAATCTGAGCAACCCCTCCAGAACCACTGTGTGCTTAAATGCCTCATTTGTTGTCCAGTTCTTCTAAGTTCATTGTCAGGTCACAGGATCTTGTTAAATAGATCTTCTTGCATATCTTTGTATGCAAGAAGATATCTCCAGTTTCAGACAGCTTCTCTTATTACAGGTGAATAGACACATAGACACAAGACAAACACATTTTAGTCCTTCTTTTCAAGTATTAGCTCATGATTTTGAACTTAGGGCATAGCAATATGATCAAGGAAAGGCAACTGGATATAAGGGGACACAAAATATTGTTTAAAGTTGAGACACCTGAAATAGGACATGAGAAAATCAGCTGCCATTCAGTTTACAACATTCATTCAAGTACCACTTTACGACAGGAGAAAATGAAGGATTATACTCATACTGTAAGAAATTCAGCTAAGAAGCAGGAGAAGTTGAGAAAATTAATGGAGCAAAAAATTAGAAATTAAAAGAGATACTGGAGTGGGGAAAATGACAAGAAATAGAGAATATAGTCATAGCACATACCCCTTTTGTCTCTGAGAGTTTTCTGGTACATCTAATAGCATTGAAGTCTGCTGCAGTAGTTGTGTGTCATTTAATAAAAAATCTGCATTCGATATTTTATTTTAATTATTTATTTATTTATCCCCCCTTCCCACTTGGAGACTGAGCTAAAAGAGTTAACAAGACATAGTAGGGTAGTTCCACAGCTGAGTCTCGCTCTGACAGTGAGGAAGCTTGCAGATTACAAAGTTAGAGTTAGTTTTCCTTGTGTATTACTGCAAATGTAAATCCAGTGACTAGCACCTAGGTCTGAACTCTGGGTTTAAGCTTGTTAAGAATGTTACTGCATCCAAGGTTATGATGATGTGTGCTCCAACGTGGACCTCAAGGCTTCTAAGACTTTACTGCAGGGGCCTTTGCAATGTGCAGATGCACCAATCATGAATTCCCAGTGGATTTTCAGAGCATTTCTCTGGCTTTTGGAAAGCATGGTCCCAGAGGAGCTGGACAGTGTTGGAAGACACAATTTGCAGCTTACACTCTGCCTGTTTTGTGAATTGGACATCTCACCAAACCTCTTGGGTTCTTTGCCCTGCTTTTATGCAGCGTCCAATAAGACACCTGGTTTGCCTTGCAAATGCCACGGTGCGCTAGTTTGAGCTGCTTTTTGTGGGGATGACAGTGAGTCCCTGGTACCTCCTGTCCTTCTGGTTTACCTTTTGTGCACAAGCTTTTGTTGATGTTTTGTGGTCCATTTCAAAGCAGACTTTGTCCCTTTATCTCTTTTCTAGGACTCCATCTAGTTTCACGCAGCTTGTAATTGTATTTAAACATGTTTCAAATGGTTGCTTTTTTGGCTCTGGTTTTGTGGTTGTATTGTTTTTCTCCTAGAAATCCTGCTAGAGCAGTGCACCAGCTGATAGAGAGCCTTAAAGAAGCCTTTTGTTTTGATGAGATCCAGGAAACTTGTCAGGACGATCTGAAAGCAAGGCTCAAATTAAGCACTCTTGCCTTCTGTCTGTGCCACAAATACATAGAAGAAAGACAAAGGCTGTGGATTGAAATCTTAAATGCATAAGGCATTTGTTGGCATTAAATGCCAACAAAATCCTAAACTAGGTTGTCTTCCTAGCAGGCCATGCAGATATGGCAGGCATCTTCTGGTCCTTGACATTCTTGAGTAACTCTTCATGCATTGCACTTCATTTTTAGAAGAAGCTTTGCACGTTCATTCACCCAGGAATTCCACTGTGGTTCAGCAGCTGTATAATTAATAGCATGCAAGAGCTGGAACGGAGAAGCCATTACAAAGACCAAGGTGCACACTGTATTTAAACTACGGCCTGGAGCTTGGTCACTTTGAAGTAAAGCAGGCTGCTCTCTGCTGTGCAGGGCTACTTTTGGCTCCAAATATTTGGTGACTTAGTAGTCACTGATGCTTTATTTCAATATGTGTGTATTTGGCAGACTAAGGATAAAAGCTCAAAGATACCTGGAAAAGTTTAGCAGATGCAGGGGGAGCCCTGCCAGACAGTGTATCCAGATACAGGTGGTCAGACCAGGGGGCTGCTGTGACTGGTGTATGAAAAGACATAATATGATTCGTGGGATGGTGTTTCTGGCGGATCTTAATCCCTCTTAGTTATTTCTAGCTTTGTCTTACTTGGCATGTGTTATTCATACTGATAAAACAGGCAAAGGAGAAAGAATAGAAAGTCTCTAGTTTGCATTGTCATGCCTTTGATCAATAGTGTTTAAAGTGTACATGGGGTAATGAAATAAGAATATTTACTGGGTTGTTTTTTTTTTTGTTTTGTTTTTTTTTTTTTTTTTTTATTAAGAGGCTGCAAAGCAACAGGTGCAGATTTGCCAAGGAAACTTAAGAGATTTCTCTGATGCGATTTGTGTTCCTGGTCATTACATGATGTGAAAGTAGCTGCATTCAGCCTTAGCCAAAAAACCACTAATTGCTCCGGGATAAAAATGGAGCTTTAAAGAGGGCAAGGAAATTATCTTCTGACTATCCCAGTTTCAAGTTATTCAGAGAAGCTCTTGTGTGCCCCTAACAAAGATTAGATATATTAAACAGCTAGTAACTTGTGCTAGATATGAAGTGATTTCCACATTTCCGAGTGATAAATTAAGAGGAAACTCTGAGGACATTTATGTACCTGTTGCTATTAATTTTAAAACTGATAGTAACTGCTTGCATGTTTCCTACAAAAAACCAATGATAATATTTTTTTAGAAAAAATCTTTCTGACTCATGGGGAGAAACTGGAACACGGGAGAGCAAATTTATAAACGAACCAGGTAACTCAAACTTGGATGGTACTCTTGAATAAATAAGCACTATGTTCAAAAGAACTCACTGAGGCATGGAAGCTGATTACTTCAGGCTTTGTTGTTATGGGTGATATGAGAGCTGCTAAATGTGAATTATTGTAGAGTAGCACTGTTATAGCAGCAATGATTTAAGAAGCTAGATAAAGCTTTTAGAAACATTGTTACATCTGCTGCTTTGGGGGGTTGTGGGGGAGGAAAGCAGTGGATGAGATTTTTGGTTTGAAAGCCATAAATCATCCTGTTCCCTAGCAAAGACTGGAAACATGGTAGATCATATTTTAATTTCTGGTATTGGGTGGTAGTAGTATTTGGCATTCAGCTGTCCTTACTTCTCAGGTAAATAGACTGGTTATAATGGGGGAGGAGAAGAGTGTTCTACCCCTCTTTGATCTGTCTACTGAGAAAGCCAACAAGACTTCCAGTTGTAGTGGTGTATTTTGTCTGCATGAGATGTAAACACCTATTTATTTTCCATAAAGTAATAAGTCACCAGATGGAAAAGGTTTTTATCCATGCTGCTCTAGCTGGATTTGTACCAGTAAATTGGAGGTGAAAGGTACCATATGCTACTGTTAATCCCCAAAGCATTCATTATTCCTAAAATAACTTTCAACACTTTTTAGTGTTGACATCTCCCTTTCATTAATGTCCATACTTATTTATGTGGGTAATGTTCAGATGAAATGTAATTTAAAGTATGTGGGGTTTTATGTGAATGTTCCTGAGATTCAGTGCCAACTAGAAAATCAATTGTCCTCGAAAAGTGATTTGGTGGCTTATGTGAAATGAGTTGGTCATATCATTGCAGTCTCCAGTGGATATGGACTGTGACCACCAGCCTCAGCAGAGAGGCAAACTGCAGATAAGTATGATAACTTGGGAAGTTATATGTGTTCCAGTGGAGAATATCTAATTGTTACTACCAAAAAATATTTTACTGCGAGCAATGGCCAGTGCTTACTGTCCTTGCTGGTAAGGATCTACTAGATGGGGATGAGACTGTTTTGAGATTCTGAGTGCAGAGCTTATTGAAGATACAGGGAGGACATTAAAGATTGGACCTTGGTGACTGCATGGGTAGGTGGCGGTTTTGGAGGGAGGTGTGAAGGAAAGGATTAGTGTTGAAGGAGTTTACCCAGATCACAATTTTTCAAGACTGGGCCATGATCAGTTCTGGGACACACTTAGGGGTTCATTCAATGGCTGGGTGCTATTCAGGCTAGTAAGTGTCCAGGGTGATGTTCAGCCAGCTTTCTGCAAAAAGCACCCTGAATACAACAGCACTGCCTCTAGAAACACCTTGCAGCAGATTTTTCAGTAACGTGTTGGTGTCTGCGTTAACAGGTTGCTTTTTAAAAGTGATAGGCATAAGATTTCCAGCATGATTTAAAGAAATAATTTCAAAGCAAGTAAAATGTCAAATCTTATGGTGACAGTTGGAATAGGACTATATTTATTCAGTCTTCCTTTAAGAAGCAGACTGCACCCGTAGTTGATGTCTTCTGCAGAGGAGCCACTCTCCATAATAATCTATGAGGAGAACTGTCCTCAGACCCTGAAACCAGAGAACACTTTTGTCTTTGTGGTTCTGTCTGCTCAGAAGGCACTGGAAAATGGCTGTTTGGCAGCTGCAGTTTCAGCGTTGCCACCCTTGGCAGTGAGCAGTGCCCAGCACCCTTCCAGCCTGCGCCATTTGGAGAACCAGCAGAGCACTGCGTGGGCCAGAAGTGAGTACCCACCAAAGCCGGGACACCCCTTCTTGGCCAAACTGAACTGCCCTGTCATCACTGGGGAGCGAGCTTGGCCTCCCTACCCACAGGAAGGTGTGGATAGGGGTCTCGCTGAGACGACACCTGCTGCCAGTGCAGGTGAAATGACCAGGGGGATGTGGGCTGCCCCATGGGATGATCCTTTCCAGACCAGCAATTGCCTGCTGCAGCCAACCTGCCCTTCCAGAGCCCAGTTGCGGATCAAGGCAGCAGATCAGCACTTGTGTGTTCTGTGAGGTCCCCTAGTCTGGAAGCAACCTGAGTGACCTCAGAGGCCACGTAGAATAGCTTACCCAAGAGGGCAAGTTAGCCTTCACCAAACTTCAGTCTGTGCCACCCTGCACAGGACCTTTATTGCTAGACCATTGCCCTGAATCCAAGCTAAGCTGGTAGTCTTCCCTCTTAGTGTGATATTAACTGTTTGTGGTCTGCATGTTATATGGCAACATTACTGAGCTGGCACTTGGCAGGCTGTGGTTGCTTTGTTCTTTCTTGCTGATGCTCAGGAGGACCCCGTTTGTCCATATGGTATTTTGAGGGCAGCTGCAAATCAGATTTATTCAGTTGGAATCAACCAAAAACCTTGTAACTAGAGTAGGCTGATATCCGTTCTTTGTCCTGCCCTTGGTAAGACCCTAAAAAAACAGGTGGATGGGACTTCTTTCAATTTCTACGGTTTCACACGGACTTGTGTCTGAGCTGTTGTTGCTGACTTGGACTGTAGCCAAGCTTTGTCTTTTGTCTGTTCTCCCCATCTCTTGCTCCTTCCTCTTAGCCTCAAAAGCACTCAGAAGTGAGATCCAGTTGACACGGATGTAGAGCAGTTGATATTGCTGCTGCTAGTGGGCTGGGCTGCTTCTTTAATTTGAACCAAGTTTTGATTAGGGCTTTCCAAACTGAGGGTCTACGATACTAACTAGAGGGAAGAAAGCTCAGAGTGGCAGGATTTTGAGGCAAGCACACTGGACACCAGCAGAAGTCCTGAAATGATCAAATAAGCAGATGTGTGAGACAGCTGGTGGTCTTAGAAAATCCAACCAAAGACAGAGTAAGTAATTGTATTTTGCTGTACCAGTTTGGTTTTTCAGCATTAATTGTATGGGGGATTTTGCATGATCTTCCATTTAAAGCTGGATAAATACTTTTGATTTTCAAATTTGGTCCCTGGATGTGTCCTCTGTTTGATGACTAATCTTTGCTAGATTTGAGGTTTCCCATTTCCCAGAGCAGAATGGGGACAGGGCACAACCACTATATGTCACAAGGCTTAGTTAACTAGGGCTGGTTTAAAAAATGTTCATGAGAGGTTCACACGAGTGTTGGAGAATCCGCATCTTTTATTTTCTACATTACAGGGCTGAACAGCTCTCCCTTTTTTTTTTTTTTTGTCAGGTTGTCTTGTGGGGCTTTTCCCCCCATGATCAAGTCTTTCATGTTGTAAAATCACCTGCTTTTTGCACACAAGTAATTAAAGAGTGGGAAGTTTTGTTAAGTGTTTATGGAACATACTGGTCGTCACAGCTAATCAGGTTTTAAATCACGACAAGGGGTGCTGCAGTGCTCCATCTGGAGAGGAACAATGCATGGTTTACAAGTTTGTTCACAGGCAGCTGAGAGTACTTGATACAAGACAGTTCTTGAATAGGTGCTGAGCAGTGAAGCTGCATAACCTCTGCTCTACTGGGTCATGCACATCCCTCACTAATATTTCAGAAGTAAAATTCTCCATTTAACCTCTACTGATAGATGCACACAGGGTACTTAATCCTTCCTCCCTGGGTGTGGCAGCAGCAAGCTGCAGGGGACCAGACTGGGCAAAATGGTCAGAGTTCTGCCCTCCCCTTTGCAAAGCAATGTTAAGCGTAATTAGATAAAAGCAGCGTATTGACTTGAAGTGGTTATGGGATGTTTCTCCTCTTCCTTATATAGGAAAAAAGCTTTAAAATATAACCTCTTTGTTTACTTTGTTTTTCCTAACATCACTTTATTCCATCTTTCCAGGTTAAATGATCCCTTTTTAGAGACTAGTTTCGGCTGCCTATAAACTGTGGACTGGTTCTCTGCTTTGAACACCTTACCAGCAACTTCTATTTCCTTTCTTTTCTTGGCAGACAAGTGAAAAGCTCTCATGTACTTTGCTCTTTGAAAAATGTCCGTGGTGTCATCGATGTTCTTAGTGATAACCCCAAAGCACTTACCATCAGCCTTACTCTTAAGTCACATACCCACTTGCTTCTACTTTTGTTAGCTTGGTGTATTCAGTGTTGCATTAGACATGACATGTCCCATCAGGAGCTATATGCATAATGCTAAAGGTTTAAGTCTCTTGAAAGGTCAATTTCTGTGTTTATGAGGCTCCCGGTCACATTCCCTGCAAGCCCTGGGAGGACATTCCAGTGTGGGATTGTTTTTGAAACCCAATGGTTTTTTTAACAGATATTCATGTGCTGTCATTATAAATGTTGCTGTGGTGGGAAGAAGAGCAAAGTGACAACTCCATATGGAAGACCTCTGTAGACCACACTGGCTTCCCACTATAGCTGTGGGTTTGCATCCATGCCTTATGGGAGCAGTTTAAAAGCAAACACTAAAAATAAGCATGGGAAGGCTTTGTTGATTTTTTTGGTTTTGTTGTTGTTGTTTGTGGTTGTTTTGATTTAATTTTTTAATCAAAACTTTAAATAATAAAGGACAAAAAAAAAGAAAAAAGCTGTGCAGCAGTCTCTGGTTTACTGGAGAACTGTATAAAGCATTTTTTTGGATCAAAACATTCTGATCTGCCCACCTGAAAGTAGGGATGGGAAGAAGAGCTGCTCCCTTACTGAGCAGATGACAGGAACTACAAACAGGTAACTGCAGCCAGTTTCCTGTAGGTTATGGTAGGAGACAAGCCCTGCGCTGCTGCTGGAAGTGTTTTGCATCCCCCTCCCTTTCTGAGACAAGAGATCATATAATCACTGTGTAATCCTCTTTAGGTGGAGCTGAGTGAATTTCCTTGTAGCTGTCTTCCATGAGTAGACAGAAATCTTTCACGCTTGGAATTGCTTGTAAGCTCACCTCTGAAAATCTACCTCTTCACTGGCTCTCTTTTATCCAGCCACATGCCCATGTTACTACATAAAGTTTTGATGTATAGCCATATTCTTTATTGTTTCCATTTTCATTTCTGTTCAAGCTACGTCAGCCTTTCCAGACAGGCATGGTTTCCCCATTTGGTAATCAGCTGTGGGCATGCAACCGCAAGTCTGATTAACACCAGCTCTAATTTCTGCTTAATAGATTTTTGAACAACTCTTAAACCTCCAATTATTCAAGACAGATAATCATATTTGGTTGGTTTAGTTGCATAAATGAGTGCTGGGGCAGTGTCCCCTTATAAAAGGTCAGACTTTAAGTGTAGTTTACTCCAAATTATATATTTAGTATAGAAACATAGTCCTTAGATGTGCTGATGGTAGAATTGATTTTTAAAAAATGTAAATTGGCATCTGTCTCACAAAATACTAGTATTGAGAGTATTTCTCATCCTGAAACAAGGAAGAGATGAAATCAGCTTTTGTGTTTAATTGGGGACAAAGTAAAACTAAAAGAACAGGCTCCAAATAGCTGTAGCACCTTAGGCAAGATGACATTTTAGTCCTGGAACCTGCTGCCATCCCCCAAGCAGAGCTGCCTGCTGCAAGTGCTCAGTGTGGTGCATGACCCAGCAAGGAGGGTGAGTAGCAGCATAAACAAGAGTCCAAGAGGATGGGAACTCAACTAAAATTCCTGGGGCTCATTAATAATCTGGAATAGGAGAGCCAATTAGTGGTAAATATGGCAAACCCAAAACTTTCCCGCTTGATCTGACAAATGAAAAAGATTCCTGGCCCAGAAATAGCTTTGGTATTTTTTTTCCAGTTGAGAAAAAAAAGCAAATGGATCAATGTTATATAGAATGTGATATATCTGTTCCCAAACTGGATCAAGTAGTGAAGGATAAGACAGAAATGTTGCTGGTGTTGTAGTACTCTTCAAGTAAACCACGTGCCACAAAAGTCCTGTGAGTTTTCGACTAATATTTAAAACAGTAACAATGCCCTGACCCATTTCCTATCCTGTATAGAGTCAGGATGTGTCTGTCCTATGATGCTTACAGATAGACAGATAAATTGGAATTGGTGAATATTTTTGCTTTGAGTTTAATAGGATGAGATGACTGTCCCTAGGCTGGAGGTCTAGCACCTTTCTGTGCCTCCCTTCACAGAATCCATGTGGCAGAGGGCTCAGAGTCCTCTCATACTCCTGCAACCCTTTGGAACAAAGGCCAATTCCAGCAGGTCTGGTGAGAAATGCAAGTGAAAGTCTTGATTATTAAAGGCTTTTTTTCATTCTAACATTTAAGCTGTAAATTCTTAAAATCTAAAGTTTATTCGTGCATGTCCTTGGGTTGGAGGAGATAGGAGGAATTCATTGTTTCAGCTGTCTCTGAGAACATGAAAAAGTCTCTAAAGGAACTAAACTGTTACCCAGCAGTACATGAGGCTCACAGTCTGGAGCCTAATGGAATAGAGACTCAGTTACTTGGTATCTTCTAGCTTTTTGCTGGGCAAGGCTCTGTGCTTTGCAAAAAAGCAAATACAAGACAAGCACACAATTCCTGAAATGCTGATAGCCTTGCAGCTCTGAACACTTGTTTTCTGTTTGAATTTCTGACCCTGGTAGAATTCTACCACTGCAGATTTGTGCCTTGAGTTTTAAAAGTCAGGCCTTGAGAGATCTAACCTGGGCTGCTGGGTGTTTGAGATCCTGTATTAAACAGGCAGCTGGTAGTGTCCTGCAGGACCTCATTTTCTTCTGTCTTTCCAGCCTTGAGGGGAGACACTGATAGACCTGATAGATAGACCTGTCAGCATTTAGTAAACAATAACTGCTTTTTTCCCATGCTCTTAAATTAAACCAAGTCATTCAAACCCGCCCTTTTTACTTTTAACAAGTGAAAAAGTGTGTGCTAACTGATAATAGACTGATAGATTTGTACACAGAGCTGGCTGGGGGGTGGTTGGCTTTTTTGTTGTTTTGGGGGTTTGGGGTTTTTTTTGTCTATTTAATTTTTTTATTTAGAGTTCTTTATCTTCAACTTGGATTGGGAAAGTATCAAAGAAAATCAAACATTTTTGTTTGTCTTTTTTGATAAAAATTCTTGTCTTTTTGATTGGGGATGAAACATCATCAAAAGAGTTTAACTGAAAGCAAAGCACTCAGGTGTGTGCTTTCTAGCATGAAATTTCAGACTATAACCTTGCAAGTGTTAATGAACTACATTTGGCACTTTTGTTAGCAAAGGAGTTTAACAGCTTAGCCAACTCTGTTAAAACAAAACAACACAACACAACTTTCTGATCCTACACACACAAATGCTCATGGCTAAGATGTCTTCTCCATGTCAAACTTATAGTTTCTACATGAATGTTATAGAAAAAATATTTTGGAAATCATTTTTTATTGTAGTGAAAAGATATCATCATGTTCATATGTATACACACACACAAAGAAAATACCGCTGTATATTCACTGAAATACCTCACACTCAGTGTAACCAAGCCTCTTCTCAGCTTGTGCACAGCAGAATACCTTGAAAACATCTGTGATCCCAGCTGCCATCCACTGCTGCACTCAGCAGGAGTGGCACCAGGTCTCCCAGGGCTGGCAGCTGGGCTGCACAGAAACAAGTCCCAGGCTGCTGCCCACCCTGAGCCCAGTAATCCTCTGCTATATGATCACAGGCCCTGGTGTTATAGGGTGGCTCAGCTGTGCTGCTGCAGGGCCATGAAGAGTGGGCTGTGCCTCAGAAACTCTGGACCAGCTGCTCTGACAGCTCTCGGGCCAGCCAGTAGAGCGGGGCCTCTGTCTCATAACATCTGGTCACAATGTTCAGCAGCACCATATTATTTCCTGCTGTCTGGCATTATTTGGCTTTCAGTGGTTTATATAAGCATTTCTTTGACAGATGTGTGGCTCTGATACCCATCCCCTGCCACTCAAGGCAAGAAGGTTCTACACAAACGATCCAGTGATGTTATCCAGGACATGCAGAAAAATTGCATTGAAATATTCTGTTGTTTAGCTAAGCTGCCTAAAGACAATCAAGTAATTCTCACTATCACTTAACTCTGGAAAGTATCAGGTGGCTGTTGGCACGTGCAGGCCGAGAACTACGGAAGCTGTAGAAATAAATCACTTGGCCTCTTTTGCTAGCACAAGCTAATGTGATTGTAATTGGTGCCCTAACCCTGACAGCTGTGTTAATGACTTAAAGAAGAGACCTTGGGTGATTGAACAGAGCCCCAACACAGCTCAAAGTATTGAAAAGTCTCTTCATAACTTGAAGAAAAAATTCTATTTTTTTACTTTTAAGTCCACATCTCAATTCAGCTGTTTAAAAATGCTTTAGACTGACTTCTCTTTAAGTAATTCTATGCTGATTTCTACTAAATTAAGAATAATTTCAGTTTTTCCTTTCCCTGCAGGAAAATGCTGACATCTACCAATTCTGCATGGACTTAAGTACCTGATTTTGAAAGGGAGCTCATGGCAGGCTATTGCCCAGTTCAGTAATTTCAAATATTAGTTGGCTGAATTCAACACTGAGTAAACACTAAATATAATATAGATATAAAAGAATGGGCATAAATGCCAGCGTAGTATTTCATTATTAAAACTAGTCATCTTTCTATTTCAACTACTAAATCCGTTATGAAAACAAGCTGGGAAGGAAACACACAACAAGTAAATAATGCATATTAACTTACAAAACACAAAACAAAATGTCTACATACATTAAAAAAAAAAAAAAAAATCAATGTTAGTCACTTAAGCTGCACAAACATTTGTATGATTGAAGCCCTTCTGTGCCCCAGCTTGTGTGTCTGCCAGAATGAGCTGGAGAACCAGCCATCCTGGCTTTAGAGACACTGTACTGGGCTGCAGAAGCACTGCCCTGCCTTGCCAAGGCTCCCTGTGGGGTCACTGATGGGCGGTGTTGATGCTGATTTCCAGGGAGAGCCTTCAGGAGGCTGCAGGCTTGGTGCTATCCTCTGCTTTGCTAATGCCAGGTGGCAAAATGTACATCAGGCTTCTGTACTGATGAAGAAGAAAAGCTTTTCCTGTGAGCTTTTGTTCGTGTTGGTAACAGGAATGCTTTAAAATAATGCTAACATAATTCTAGCACAATTGTTCTCCCCTACAAGTCATTCCCTTGCAAATCAAATATTTCCTTCCGTTTCCTACCCATGAAATCACCACTGGAGCCTCCAGTGAGGGGATAAAATGCCAGGCAGGGATTTTCAATGTGCATTTTATTTTGGTTGTGCATGTATCTTGTTTTATCTGAGGAGATTTTTTTTGCCTTTGTATACAAAATCTTTCAATATCCATTTTGAAGTTAAAGAAAAATGAACTTTCATAACCTCTGCCACTTCTGATCACCTCTTAAAAATGTCACTTTACATGGAGAAGTCAGAAGAAATTGAGATAAACAGGCATCTGCACATTTTAGCCATTCATTGAGAAAACATCTGTATCCATCCATGCAATGTTAAGACTATAAGTAACTTCGCAGTTACATCTGAGCCCATTGCTGTGGCAGCATGGTAGTGTTTATCTCCCACGTGTATTCTATCAATTTCTTTTTTTCTTAAAGCAGCTTCCTGAAATGAAAAACAGAAAAGCAGTGATTAACTTAATCTCTTTCAAACGTTGGATTCAAGGCTTATACAAGGCAGCCCTTACGACTTTCCAGCTGTGGAAAATCTAGACACCGATCCTTTTCACGATGAAGAAATGAACGACTGACATGGAAAAATGTGAACTGCTGTTCTTTTCAATTAAAAAAAAATATTGCTGAAGATCTGGCAACACGAGTTTTTCTGCTACTGTAGATATTCTAAATAGGATGCCAAGGAATTGTAGTACAGTATCTTTCAAAGTAACTCAGCAAGCTGTGGTTTGCTGCTTCCAACAGCAGGAGTACAGTTCATGCAAGTGTGTATGCTAACAATAAATTCCTCGAGGACCTTCTTTGTGCTTAGCTTTCATCAAAGCACACCGCTCAGATTGCTTAATTGTTTGGAACTGTAAAGTTTCTGTTATAGTTGGTGCCCACCATACCACACAGGACTGTGCCAGGGATCTGTCAGGTGTTGGTCAGTTGCCAAGTCTTGAGAACTCAAGATAAACTAGCACGCTTTTAAAATTTCTGTTTTTAAACAAAGCACTGCGCAAGGGGAACTACACTAGAAGAATGAAGAAGATTCTATCTGTGCTTTCAAGGACCTAAATTGAGGTCACAGCTCTGATACCCATTAACTCTAGGATTCCTCTTCACTGTTTTTTTTTTTTTTTTTCCTGGGACTATCTACTTTTAACACTGATTATTAAGTACTGTAAAAGGGTTGAACCTCTTCAAAAATAATGTTGAAATCTTAGCCTCTAGTGTCCTAGAATTTCTAGAACCTTAAAAAATAATACAGTAACGTAGTAAAGGCCACAGCAGAAAACATGAAAGGAATTAGGTATCCAGACAAGACATTTCACTCACATTTGATGCTGCCTAACAAACTCTGCAAACTGGCGGTCTTTAGCGTACAGCTCTATAATTCGAATTCTGTCCTGAATTTCCTAGAACACAATAAACAGAATTGTAAGTACATAATAGGAATCAGAATGCTACTGAAATAACTGATTTCTGGGTTTTGGGAAACAAGACTCCTATGCCTCGCTATTTCAAAGACTGGAGCTTGAAACTGGGCACTCCAATACTAAAATTCCTCTATTGTATTGAAATTCTTTTTTTTT
>VZTI01002188.1:1688082-1739312 GCA_013397865.1 Struthidea cinerea | reverse complement strand
TTTTTTTTTTTTTTAAGTGGAACGTTTCATTTGAATTCAGTAATACTTCACTTTTAAATCAAAACCAGGGTTTGGACAGAGTGTAGCATTTCAACAGGCTTTAACAAAACCATTTATCTCAGAGATACTTTGCCTACCAGTCCAACTACATACTGGATTCACACCTCTCACAGTTGGGTAAGGATCTGTGGTTAGTTCTGGGATGTAAATCCCTTCTCTTTAGCATTCTAGAGTAAACCTTGGATACTGTGTACACAGGAAGAAAGAAGATATGATCTAACTTGCAACTAATAGAAAGACGTTAACTTTAAAAACAGTCAAAAATTACCCAAAACAAAAGGATCCTTTGAAAAGGCCTGGATGTACCAGTTTTTCACTGTGTAACTACTCTTACATAAGATAGTTGGCTTTAAAAGGTAAATGTTGTGTCAAGTAATACATCAAACCTCCCCAACTCCTGTGAAGTTACTTAAGGGGTCTGCTCCTTTATTATGTGAAATTCATTACAGGTCAGAACAAAACCATAACTTTCTCTAAAAGCAAGCAAGGAAAGCAAGCTTTTCTGTCTTCTTTTAGTTGCAGCAGCTGCTGCAACCTGTTTATCTAGAGCATAGACACTGGGGAAAGATTGGGCCCACCTCTGAGGTTAGAAGTGTGGAACAAGCTTACTGTTTACATGATCTTTCCCATGCCACTATGAAAACAAGGTCATTTACCTCCTTAGTAAGCTCACTGTTTTCATAAATGTGCCTGATCTCTTCACTGCTGTAGTCTGTGGATGTCTCTGCACTGGTGGAACTGTAGGACGTTAGCTGCGGATATCTCCGGTAATAATGGCTGTAGCCAGTCGTATCACTTTCATACATGGGATTGTATTTAACTGCGTTCTCAATGGACGAGAGGCTGTCACCCTGCCTGGGGGAGCAATAAACAAACTGTGAGCTTCTCTGCAGCCTGGAAGGGCAGCAGATAGACTAAGGAAGCCTGGCATTTGGAGGTGCCTGTACATCCTGTTGCTTGTAAACTGTGTGATAGAAGACTTACGACAGAATTTTCCTTGTTGTAGCCGATGCGTTTTAAAATATTAGATGGTGTCACCTACCCCTGTGAGTCGCCAGTATCACTCTTTGTGTACTGGTCTCGAAGGGTCCTGGCCAAGAAGAAGATGACAGCAGATGCCACAAGAAGGAATCCTGCCACAGAAGCAATTGCAATACCCACGACCAGGGGCTCAGACACATATTCCTCACAGTGCTCCCCTCGGTACCACCAGTTCTCTCCCACACGGCACCTGCCACAAAGAAACACAGGGAAAATTTACACACCAGCAAAAGCTTTGGTTAATGTATTGAAGTTCCTGTTACGATGTGCCCTCAGTTAAGTCACCCTAATAAATAACTTTTCATTTCCAATCATCAATTTTCTTTATTATTGTTATTATTATTATGGACATACTTTTTGGTAGATAATCATGTACCAGTTTGGGTTGAAAGGGACCTTTAAAGGTCATCTAGTCCTTAAAGGTCATCTTCAACTAGATCAGGTTGCTCAGAGCCCCATCCAGTCCAGGGGTGGGGCATCTACCATCTCTCTGGGCAACCTGTTCCAGTGTTTCACCACCCCCACTGTAAAAATTTCTTCTTTATATCTAGTCTGAATCTACCTTCATTTAGTTTAAAACCATTATGCCTTGTCCTATCACAACAGACCCTGCTAAAGAGTTTGTCCTCACCTTTCTTATAAGACCCCTTTAAGTATTGAAAGGCCACAAAAAAGGTCTCCCAGAAACCTTCTCTTCTCCAGGATGAACTTCCCCAATCACTGAATTGAATGAAGGTAGGTAAAACAGCAAAAGGGTAATGCATTTGTGGTGGGAAGCACCTGTGCTTTACGCAATTTACAGTATCCTGTGGTGTGCTAAAACTGGAAGGTGTTTAGACTGAGGAAAAGCTCCTGCCTTGATTGAGCCTTGCATGTGACACATCAATACTGCAAAGGTAGAAAGCACTTGTCTTTATCATCTTGTAACGCAAATGCTAACGGAGGTGTGTTAGCCGAGTAGAATGTTCCTAGTGTTGTAAACTTCACAATGGCTAAATAGAAACATAAAATAAATGACTTGATGGAAGTGCATGTCCAAGACTGTATTTCTGGAATGATTGCCCAAAACAGTATTCAGCATTTCTGCCTAAATGTTGTTTTGAACACAGGAGCTATAATGTTGTTATTATTGACATTAAGTATACCAGTAAAAAAAATATATATTTGCATTATGGGTGTTTGGGAGTTTTTGCTATAAAAACTCAAGGTATTGCAATGTATTATGACCATGCACAGCAATGAACTACATTAATAAGAAACATCAGTAAATTAAATCTTCTAACATAATGATCTGAAACAGTTGCTGAAAGTAGTAAGCAATACTTCAATTTTTCAGAAAGTTTTTAAAAAATACTGGCTGGAACATGCTTGAGTTCAGATACTTACCTGCTTCTCCTTAACACTATCACACAAATATGATTAAATTTATAATGCATCTGTGATAGTTCCTATTTTTAAGGTTTTAAAACCATTTTAATTTCTTCTGTTAACTGTTAACACTTTAAGATTGACTTTAGAGATGTTCTAGGTAAACTTTAAAAAGAAAATCGCATGAAGTAACAAATAACTACTAGTAGTAATACCCTTCTTTACAATAGTTTTCTTAATTTTTGTTGATAGATAAATTTTATTTTTAAAAATAGACCATTGCATTTCTTGAAAAGTAAAAAATAAAGTGCCGTGTCACTTTACAGGCATCAACAATTTGCCTGTATCTTGCACGAATACCTGCAAAATACAGCAATCCTGTTTAGATGCATCTGTATCTCTTTTTTAAGCAAAGATCTGGGATCTGTTCCTTCATCCTTTTATGAACCCCCATGATTTTTCCCAAATGTACAATGATTTACTTTTATGCTTTTTCCAAACCAAAAGCATTATATTTATGCATAATATATTGATGCACTATCAATATGCCTTTCAGGTATGAATTTCTCTTATAGAATTAACTCTCATAGGTGATATGACACTATCAGAAAGTTTGCTGCTTGAGAAAACCTCTGGAGATAAATTCTGCCGCCAAAGGTCAATACAAGTGATTTGAACAACTGGGTGTGTTCCATTACAACCATTATTCCTAGTTAGCTTTATTTTCTGATGCTTCTATTCTACTAATTTGTTACAGTCTCATTTATCATACACATATAGGAAAACTAATGTTAATACTGGGACTTGCACTGAACAGCATAATGTGAACAATAATCACAATCTACTCACTTGTTACACAGTGTTTTACAGAAGTTTAGACAAATCTTATAGAATGCTACAACAGAGGAGGCAATAGGAGTTTTCATCCAAGAAGCACAACTTCCAACACCTGTAGGGTGACCTACCTACAGATGGCCCCTTGCCCGGGGCTTATGTCACACTTGCCGTCGTTCAGGCAGAAGTTTGGTTGCAGATCACAAATGCTGTTGCATGGCAGCCCATCAATGCTGAGGTAGCCAGGATTGCAGACACACTCAGCTTCCCCACTCCAGCGATTTACTAAGCATTCAGAGAACTCATTGCAGGCCTGGAACTTGCAGGGATCTGCTTGCTCACCTGACAATACACAGAGCAAAAACTATTAATGAAAGAGGAGAGCCTTAACTGAGACATGGTGCTGGCTGCCATCTTCTTTAGTGGGCTCTTGTTAATCCACAAAAATCCCTTGTGCATCTTTTCTGAGTAACAAAAGATTCTGCTCAGGTGAACAAGCACTAGCAAGTATTCCTCTGTCTGCACACGCCAGTGGCATGGCTAAGAACACCCAACAAACAGTCAAAAAAGCAAGTATAAAGTGATCTTTTTCATACTGGAACAGGCAGTGCCTCAGTTTCTCTGTCTGCTGAAACTCTATTTTACAAATGAGTAAACCACAGGTGATCTCCAGTATTTCTTGTTACAGAAAATCTAGGCAGCATATGGGGACAGGCAGAGGGACATCGGGCACTCACCATCTGCTGTGAGGGGATTTGTCTTTTTGTCTGCAAGGAACACAAGCTTGTAGCATTCAAGATACCTCACTTGTATCAGGCTTAAGAGGCTGGCATACAGCTAAACAATCAATATCAGAAGATTTGCCATGCTAATTAGACCATCTCTATAAGAGACCTATCTGACAAGAACAGCTACCATATGCAAACAGGTCAGCACTCTTATTTTTCTCTAACCTTAAAACAAGAGATATTTCTGGGTTGCTTATATGGTTGCTTAAACTACTGGCTAACTTGGACAGGGGGGAAAAAAAGCAAAACAACTTTCTCCCTGTGTCAGAGGAGTGAAGCAAGAAGGCCTGTCACTTTTTAGTGCAATGAAGACCTTACCCCAAGAATGAGGCAGCAGCTGTTACCTATGCAGATGCCCACCTGGCAGGTAAACTGGCTACCACCTGTGGGAATAACCATGTGGAATCAGTTCAAACCACGCATTAAAGTAAGCACAAGAGAGATGGGCACCACTGTTCTCCCTGACCCATCTGCTTCCTCGCTTCCCAGGTCAAATACGGGGGCATTATACATAGTATTCCATGAGTTAATTTGTCTCCATAAATCTATACTGACCCCTTACAGCTTTCTCTGTCTGGGTCACACTTAGATTTTCATCTCTTTAGTCCCAGAGCAGAATTTCATTTGTTTTTACTCTGTGAAAGACTGTCTTTCTAAAGCCCAGACTGTGAAAAGCAGTGGGCAGCCTCTGAGCTGTTGGGATCCTTAGTACCTAATACAGAAATTTTGCTAGATCTCTTGCTTTAAGCTGCATTTCCCTGCTTCCTTACCTGATTCCACATCCAGGGAGTATTTATCGATGGCCAGGTTCATGGTGTGATATGCAGTGTTGCAGAAATCTTCCAGGATCATGTACACAGCGTTGGTGACGTTCCGAGGCACAGGTTTGGCAAATTTCATTCGACTGTTCACCACAATGCTGCCATTTCTGAAATTCAGGATTTCCAGATTCTGGAATCCCGTCAGATTTGACTGAAGGTAGGGCACCAGCTGCAACATGGGATGTGACAGAAAAGCTGAATCTTTGAGTCTCTCTCTATTCAAGCCAGTTGCACTGTTACTGCACCAGACAATGGGAGTCTGAATGATTTTATCCAAATCCTGCATCAAGGGCATTAACCTTTACCCAGCTGAGGTATGTGCTGGCAGCCTGCCAGGAGCCTGAGTACTTCAGGCAGTTCTTAAGAGTATACCAATTTGCAAGGAGTTTCTAAAAATCTACAATTCAGAAATACAGTTCTCAGGACATACGTCATGCTCTCCCTTGATCTAAGTACCATGAATACTTGGCATTTCACAGGGTTTTTCTTTCAAGTATGTTCCCCTTCCCTCTCTCTGCTTTGCTCCCTTCATCTCACAACAGAATGTTTGTTTCAGCCAGAAGAGGGGAATTTCCCAGTTAAAATTGGGCAGTTGTTGCTGTATAACTGCTATGAGGCTTTCCTAGTCATCGGCCAGGTTAGGAACAGCCTAGTTCCCTGAGCTACCCCTTACTTAGGACAGGTTGAATGTGTTGCAGAAAAGCTACCTGCTCACAGCCCCAGATTTTTTTTGGGTCTTTCTCCCTATAAACTAAATACAGAGCACTCTGGAAGCAAGGAGGGGGAGTGTGGTAGTGACTTCAGCTACACTGCTATATTTATTGACATCAGTGGAGCCGCTGGTCCATGGTGCAATGGAGTTCTGCTTTAGAGAGGCTATTGACTGAATAAAAGATGAACGGCATCCCACCACCCCTTTCCAGACAGAATTTTCCCCACAGAGGGACACAAATCTGATGTGTAAACACCAGTTTTGAGTTTCTCTCTGTGAAGGAGAGATGGCTAAATATAATTTACCAAAAGTTTTTGTCCATGGTAATGGACATTTAGCATAGAAGTGACTCTTACCAGTTCCAAGAACCGCTGCTCCAAGGCTTTGTATTCAGGGGAGTTTTTATTAAACAGGTCCTCTGAAAACATCATGTTGGTAACCCGAAGACTGAAGAACACAACTAGAGCTCGGGATGGGACGGTACTACTATAGTGAGTTTCATGTGTGGCCCAAGCCACACTGGCCATCTCTGTGGACTGGACACGAGTCGTTAGCTCCATGTGACTTTCAGTCATTCTCCTTCCCTCTTCAGTCCTCTCAGGAGAAAAGTGGACAGTGCTAACACCATCCAGGTCTACTGAAACATCCAGGACTCTTGTTGTTTCATCTCCCAGCTTTATTGAGGTAGCCACAGACAATGATGGCGAGGATCCCACAGGAGGGAGACGGGACGGAAGCTCAACGGTGCTTGTTGTTACACTCACTGTTTGATAATCCATAACAGGGCTGAAGCTCATGGAAACATGTGTGTCATGGTCTGTACCATGCTGCACAGCAAAGCCCTCTAGGACAGTGGTGTCATCTATTACAGAAGGAACTGCAGCTGAACCTCGAGTAACAGCTGGCATTGCTGGTTGCACTGTCTGATCTAAGGACGTCTCAAGTGCCCTGTCAGTAGGCCAAACATCAGCTGGTTCCTTCACTGCTGATCCAGGAGCGTCTGCCAGTGATGAATTTAGGGCTCGCTGCTCTTCTGTGGAAGCATCAGGCTTTATCATGGAAGGACCTGCAGTCAGAATAGTTCCTGAAGAGGCTGTGTCCAAGTGTCCTATTGTAGCAGCTTCCATTACATCCGCCTGCTTCCCTGTGAATGGTTCTTCTGCCATTGCCCTGTCTTTGCTTTGGTGTTCAACTACGTCAGAGATTATGTTCTGGCCTACACTAAACTCCTCAGGTTGCTCCATACTGACAGTCCCTGTGGATATAAGGAGACTATCTTCCACAGACAGATCTGTATATGGTGGTGAGACAGGGGCCTCTCCAGTTGGCATGACAAAAGAGGAGTCATACATGCCCAGTGTTTCTGTCTGTGTAGATGGTTCCACAGACGATGGCTCTTCTGTCTGTAACAGAGGTACTTGTGGAGTTGTAGTCTCTGGAAAGACAAATATTTCAGACTCATCAAGGAAATCTTTTATATCGACTATCCCTTCATTCTCATCTTTGGAAAGATCATAATCTAATTTATTCCCAGAGTTAAGAATATAGTCTAAAATCATGCCTTCAGGAATATCCTCAGTTTTGATTAACAAAGACTCATTGTCATCTTCAAGCCAGCTATCAGGACCAGGGTAGAAAACTGGTTCCAGGGTTGCTTCTTCCCAAGGCCAGATACTTGATTCCGTTTCTTTTCCTGAACCATCAAAAGCTGATCCAGACCCATCATCATACATAACTCTATCTCCAAGAAATATATCAGTTTCGTCTTCCATAGGGGGCACTTCTAAGGGAAAAGGAATTTCTTCCACAGAGTCTGCACTGTCACTGCCCTCAGGACTACCTTGGATTACTTCTTTCTTCTCTTTAATATCAGTCTCTACGACTGATGAAGAGGCCACTGTTGGTGCAGAAAGCAGAGGAACTACATAGTCATCGGTAGATGGAGATTCTTCAGGCACAAGGTGAGAAGGACTAAAAGGCAAAAGTTCTTCAGATAATCCAGTATCTTCAAACATTAAAAATAAAAACAAATTTATAATTAGATGCTGGTTATGATAAAAAGCGTCAAATTTAATTAATTTTATTACATGTAGATCTGTATTCCACATTTTCCATAATATATCCTGGCCTTTGTATGCCAAAGTCATAAGGATCCCTGTTAACCTCTCCCACTTTCCATTCAGACATTCTATGGGCCAAGTCAAGACATACAAAATTACTTCTATGCTATTTAACAAGTGCCACGTAGGCATCATTTCCAGAAGAGATAAACAGGCACTATTAGCTATGACAAGCATTTTACCTCCGTATATATTTCTTGGATAGATGCACACACAAAAGGTGAAAACTGGCAGAGAAAGATACTCAATTTTTAGACCTTTCTGAAAACTCGTCTTGGTGAACTATAATTCGGTGCGTATCAGGAAGCACTGGTAGCCAAATTTAAGCTTCAGTCGGTGGCATTAACTTACCTTCTAAAGAACTGGGGGCTGAAAGCCATTCCAGAGAGTCCATAGAATCATGCTCTAACACTGGTACAGTGACTAAATGAGAAGTCTCTAAATTCAGCCCATCAGGCAAAGCAGTGACATCAACCTCTGAGGAAAGTGGAGCTTCAGGTGCCAAACTGGCCTCATAGCCAATATTCTCCGGTCTTGGCTGGATTTCATTGTCACTGGACTGCTCACTGTGTGAGGTGGAATCTGGTTTGGTGTAATCAAAGGGCAAGGCATTGCTGACAGTTGATTCATCTGCAGAAGGACGTTCAGCTAAAAAGGTGCTGTCCTGGAACATAAAGCCGGTATTAATATTTCCACTATTACAGGGGAAACACTGATTCTCTGCATTGGGCTGACCACACAGAGGGGTTAACAGAGGGCAGTGGCCAAGTCTCAGACTACTGCCTCTGAGGGAGCGATGCACAGCAGCAGGACGAGTGGCAAATACAGACCCTTGCTAATCCTGTGCAATATACATGTAAAATGCACATCCTTCTGACAAATGTCATATCCAGTCATGTCCATCAAAAAGGGAAAGGAGACATTCAGATTGATTGGAGTGCAGCATCCCTTATGGTATTAAGAGATTTACCATCTATATCCAACCCCATCTCCTTTCCTATGCTGAGAAAATGAATCTGTCCATCTCTAATTAAATCAAAGATAAATGTTGTCTGCCTTTCTGAAGCATGATGAGCTTTTACCAGCTACTATTCATCAGCCACACAGCCAATACAGTAATTCTAATATTTCAGTTAGTATGATACATGAAACAGTGTAGAAAGTGAACTTCGGTGTATGCATCTCTGGTCATCATTTATTGATATTTTTTAGTTTGTGGGTATGAGAACCCAGGATGATAACAAAGACCAGAATGTAATGAGGAGCATTTAGAACTTGGAATAACTTAGTCTCAAAGCCAAGATACCTGTGCAGAAAAAAAAAAAAAAATCAATCAGCAGTAATGATGAACAACAAAGCACATGCAGAATGAATTTGTGAGTTATTTGAAATGTGAAAAAATGATATTTTTTTTCCATCTCCAATTTCCACACTGTTTACTTACTATTCCACTTCCCAATCATTAGTTGGTTAACAGTTAAAGTAGTTAGCATATTTTATCTTCGAATATTAATCTCCTACTATGGTATCTGATGAGGTAATTATATTGGAAAAAGGCAATAAAGATATTAAGTTATTTGGCCAAGGCTACAAAAGCAAGCTGATAGCCTAAACCTCAGGAATTAGTGCTTTACATGGATACCTGCCCACACATAAATGCTGTGCAGTAGTGGGATATGGACCCAAAAACTTGTGGGGTATGAAAAACTGCCAAGAAATTTCAAGAAGCAGCAATTGACTAAGGACTAACAAACTACTAATGGTGACGTGTAAAGTTACGTGTGAAGTGGACACAGGTTTCTGTAATACATATTACAGTTCAAAACCGCTGTAATCATTTCTGTAGCTCACCATTCCTGTCAAATCTCTTTCTATTGCTTGACCAGCAAGAACAACAGGAAGAATCCAAATACTTTCCAGTTTGAAATTTTACTCTCGGCTGAAATGTGGGTGAATTAAATTTCCATCTTAATTCAAACTGCATTTGAATGCTTTGGAAACAGGCCACTTAAGATATTTTCTTTTCTTAAATTACTTGTTTGTGTGTATTGACCACATTTAAAAATGCCAGTTGTTATGTCACCACAGTCTCAGCAAATTTTTTAATTTATATAGTAACAATCAGTTGAAAAGTATATATACCATAGAGACGTGCTCCAGCAATTTTATTTTTTGGCAAGACTAACCACTATAAATAAATCTGTAAAAAGAGTTACTGTAAAAATTAGAAATAAATTACACATATAAATTCCATAAAGAATTAATTAGGACCACCAGCAATCACTCCTCAATACTTTTATTTGATGTAAGCATTTAGTTGCCAGCGATTGCACTTCATCATTTATTCGAATGTGGATAAATGTTCCCAGGGCAACTAACATTATTCAAAGATTCTTGTTACAGGGCAATATGTTATATTAACGAGTTTAATATCATATTGGCAAGTTGTGGTTTTCACTGATGTGAAAGGCTTACAAATATGATAGATGGCTGTAAACACAGACCTCCCCTCCCTGATTTTCCATTTTCTGCTGCCAGAGAGGCATTGTATTCATCAAGCCAGAGCATTCTACCTGTTACAACTGAACATAAACAACAAGAAACTACAGATGTCAAAAACGAGACCTGATTTTTGCTTTTCTTTTAAAGAGAACTGCAGAACTCAAAGAAAAGAATTAGTTGTACCATCTACTAGCAAATGGCTGGTGAAGTCATGACAGTCCCACGTTATGTCATGATACTGGCATGCTAATACAAATCCAGCTTATTCTCAAATCACCTAGGGAAAGCTATAGCAAAATTCTTTTCCATAGGTAACAGTTCTGCTTGAGAGCATCTACTTGAACCATAAAGGTTTGACATCTGTGGAAATAATTGATCAATTGTATACTGTTTAAGCATATGTAGGATTTTCTTATATCTATCTGAAGCTACTTTCCAAATTACCTGTGTATTGCAGATTGTACACAGATGGTTTGGGGATATACTTGATACCTTTTACATAATCAGAATTTTTGACTGAAGGCATAGAAGTCTTTATTCATAGTCCATTATTAGAAAAATATAACTTCCACCATTTTTTCTCATAATAACATTCCCAAAAACTGGTTTAAAATTTATTATTGCAAAGCTACCACTACTCTAAAATGCCTTCCTGCCTGCATATCTGTCAGAATATAGAATGGCAAAATTCTTTGTCTTATTAAAATAAACATTTACCACATTTTAGACTAGTTAGATGTCTCCAGTAAGATGTCTCCAGTAAAGAGAAAGCCCTTTTCTGAAAGTTAACTTAAATTCATGTTTATCCACACCATGGTTAAGCCATCATGGCAAATCCACATGAATTTGTATTTTAGACATCAATGATTAGTTTTTAAAACTCAGGTAAAACTGGCATGAAATTATGGACATTATACATACATCCATTCTAACAACATTTGAATTCTGTGAAAACAAATTTTTTCTTACATAAAAATTTCAGAAGTTGGCTGAAATTAAATGTGTCTGTGTTCATAACATTGTCTCATAATGGACTTAGGGAGAACTTACCATCCAGCACCAGTGGATGTTATGGCACGGTCTGAGCTCATTTCTTTGTGAAAGAACATCTGTGTTACAGAACAGAGTGGAGAGCAGAAACCAACTGCCCAGACAATGATTCAGCATTTGGAAGATCTCGCTGTTGGCAGCACTGACTTGATCTCAGCATCGCTGGCACCTAACTCAGTATCACTGCTTGAAATCCCTTTGCATTTTACAGACATGGTCAGGGACACCAAGTCTCCGGTCCAATACAGAACTCTAGTCTATGCCCTGGATTATTCCGGAGGTAGTCAGAGGAGACAATTACAATTTCAAGAGACAAGAAAAGAAACCAGTGTCTGTTATTTTCCTCTGCTGGTATTAGGAGGATGGACATAATTTTAAAACCAAATTGAGAACTTTCTGTGAAAGAAATACAGAAGCAAAAGGAGTTTATGAAACTTAGCATTTTATCTCTTCTAGCAGCCAGCTTTAGGGTTTACATCTATTTCTTCTTTGCAAAGAAAGGTAGTATCATGGAAGGAAGAATCATGTCTTTAGAGCAGTTTACAATCGAAACAAGATGATCACAGAAGACTGTTGGGCAATACACACGAAAATTGTCACATGAGAGATTTCACCAGTTTTTACTCCAATATAAGTTACACCTTCATTAGTACTTATTCTGCATGAACAACAGCATAGAGAAACTCTGGGTGTTGGTTACAATTCTATCTTGCTGGGTTAAGTTGTTCAAATGTGTCCAAAGGCCACTGCTCAGAACCATACTCACATCGAACTCCGGGCGCTCCAGCACAACTGGATTCTCAGTAATCCAGGATGGGACTTCTGATGTGGGGTGCAGTATTTCTTTCACTGTGGAAATATAAACACTTGGGATCTAAAGGCTGCAGTAGTAGTGTGAGGAAGTTGTGTTGGAAGACTGACAGAAAAACCCTCTCTGATTTCAGTTTTGTGAGTAAAATATTTTCAAAAAGTTTGCCAGAGAGATTTTGATTCTGGAAATGCCTCTGAATCACTGACAGGAAGTGGAGGGGAAAGATGAGAACAAAGGGGTGACCGCACTCTTTCATCACCTCTAGTGGGATCACTGAATATTCAACAATAACCTGGGTATTTCCTTTGTGCTGCCCAAGGCCAACACAGACCTACTAAGCTGAAGGTCACCCTGATGCAATGTGCACCATGTGAACCACATTTCCCCCTTTAATTCCTATTAACTTTTGGAAATATTACTGAAACTGCACACTACAAACCTCAGTATCAAAACAAAAATAATAAAAAAAAAAAGGCAGGGGGCTAGGCTAATGGATCGAGAATGGGATGCTACTGCTAATGACTTGTCCTGGTTAAGATCAGAGCAAAACAGGCTATAACATAGTTGATTTTGTTCTGTTTAATTTTTCAGAGGACAGCTGAATAATTCACTCATCTGAGATTTATTTTGTAAGAAGTCAGATGTGTGGCACACCAATGCATCATAATTAATACCCACCGTTAGTAAGCTGGAGAGATTCCGGGACTAAAATCATGGAAGCGTTTTCAAGCAGAGCATTTTTCTGGAGGATCTCAGCAATATAATCTTGGAAATCACTGATGGTGTACACAACTGTTGGATTATCCTCTATGCCCATAAAGGAGTTGTCCTCCACCTTGTTTGAATGAAGGTTAATCAGGTCCCAGGTGGCATTGCTCATGGCTTTTCCATCAAATGTGACAGCATAGTGAACTTCCAGCCCACTTCAGTTGTACAAAGAGAAGGAACACAGATGAGAAATGCCAGGTTTTCCAAAGCAAGCAAACACTTTATTTTTCACAAGAACCCATGTCAATACCCTTTTTAATATGAAAATACATGGCTTTAAAGGAGTCTAAATTAAAACTACTTGATTCTTTTCACAAAATTCTCGAGGGAAATGCTACCAAAAAGTGACATCTGGTCTGGTCCCAGTCCTGTATTTCTACTAGTGAATGGCAGACAGACCACAAGCAGACCAGAACACTGGCCTTCTGCAAGAATTATTAGTGGGTCCACCAGCATGCAGTGGCAAGTGTGATGATTTTAAGGTCATGCCAATATTAGGAACAGCTCTGAGGTATGAAAATAGCCAGGAAAAACGGGTCGTACATAGTAGCAATCTACAGTAGGAAGTGAGAGTCCTAATCTCTGTCACTGTGCAGTGTTAGCCTGCTTGAAAGAATGTTTTTAATAGCAATAAAATAATATTTAGTTCATCTTATAATTGGGAACATTTATCTAGAGTAATTTGATAATTTATTCTATAACTCAGTTTCTTATCTGTGTACAGTTTAGGGGCTTTTTCTTATTAACTCTCCTCCATTTTCTTAATTTTCTTCTCCTGAATACGTCTGGATGTCCTTTTCCACATGACAGCTAAGGCAGCAATCAGATTTACCATACACTGGGCATAAGCACAAGGGAACTACAGAAGATATAACACATTTTGGCCATAGACAGAACACAGCAAGAAAATTAAGTAACCTATGACTTGTTAGAAAAATGTGCTCTGAATACAGGTTTTCCTCATTCCACAGAGCTGGATTGGATTTCTGAAATAATGGCTCTGTTCAGAGAAGTCTTTAAAGCCCCAGTGCCAGATACAACAGAGACAATCTGCAAACACACTGACTAAACCCAGGAGCACAGGGTTTTGCTGGTGGCTCTGTCACTGACATGAGCCCACCAAAGGCTCACCATGGGCACTGACTGTCAGCAGAGGAAATTAAAAAGGACAGCAGTAGTGAAAAGGCACAGCAAAGATGGAACAGAATATGCTCCTCAAACATAACATGTAGATTTAATACAACTGTGCTGTCATTCATAATGCCTAACAAATAACTACAACACCATCCTCTTTCTGGAAAGGGCTAAGCATCTGGTGCCTGGAACATAGCTCTTGGGAACAGTTGCATGCATCTTAGCCTGCAGAAGTGCCCAGTAATAGGGGATGGCTTTAAGTCACTATAGTTTGCGAAGAGATTTGTGTTATCTAACCTTTCTTAAAAAGTTAGAATGCTCATTCTCTTTAGACTTGTTCATGGAAACTGGCTATGCCTGTGCTGAGATACACATGAAACAAATTAATACATTCAGTGAGGTAAGGCTGCAGCTCTTTTTCTGTCTTGTGAAATTCTTCACATACTAAAGAAGGAAAGTTCTGGGTTCTTAATTTGCATATGTCTGATGAAAAACAAGTCCAGACTGATCCCATGTTCTGCCAAAGAACATTTAAGTTCTGCTAAGATCTGCAGCACTTCTGGCCTTGAAGATAAGCCAACAGCCTTTGCTGGAGAACTGTGGATCTCTTACCTACTTCAGTTTCAGTAATATTAATAGTCCCGTATCTATTCAAGACTTTGCTGCAAAGTATGAGGACTTTGAGCCATTGTGAAGCAATATTATTTTCTTCACAAAAGAGATTCTTATACAAAAGGTACCCCAGTAGCTGACTTGTCTTTAGGATGATTTTTCCTGAGGGTTTTTTTATTATTAGGACTTAAATAAGCAAATTATGTTTATCCTTAATCAAAACAGATCAGTTACTTGCAGTTTCTGGTAGAACCCTCTCTCATAATATTTATGTTAGATAACTATCATGCTCTGAAGCCAAAACTACAAATCCCAAAAAACTATGTCCTCCAGCTAAACATGTTTTTCCCATCTGTATTATGACAATATCTATAAAAAAGTTGTCTTTACCTGTCTTCCTCTGAAGGGCTGATTATAGAAACAAAACAGAACAGCAAAACCTGTTAAATCAACGTCATAGTTTCCTTTAATTCTTAAAACTTAAATGAGTTTTCTTTGGTATTCTACAGGGCATACCCATTTGAAAACGCATACGGCAAAATCGTTTTAAGTTGCATAGTAATTCATAGTTATTCTGCTACATAACAAATTGTTCTGCTTTTACTGAACTATTTCCTTTTGATCCCAAGGAATCAGCAGAGCAGAGCCATCTCAGATTACTGTAAATAATTCAGTTAAATTGCTGTCAGTACCAAGAAGATCAAGGCTCACATATTCAGCCTAAAGGATTGACTTACAACCAATGGTTTTTGTCATGCACAGCAGAGCACAGAGCTCCAGTACCTTGCCAGAAATATCAGCCTTTTATTTGTCTTCTCAGATGAACCAAGTGCTTGCAAACACATTAGACTGCAAACACCAAGATGGAAGGTTTTGCTACCTTCCAGGCTGAAAGCTGGACATAGTCTAGGGTTCCAACCACAAGACCTTTCTCACTACGGCTGCTTTGTTACCTGCATGTATTCAAGCTAAAATAACCCAGGCAATAAATTCTAAGAAATACAGCTTACAGTCTCAAAGAAAACACAATCTAGATTAATTTATGAACCCACTCATTAGATTCTGAAAGTTATATCCACTCCATTCAAGAAAAATCACAATTTGTGAGCCCTGTACTGCAAAAGTCAGATATCTTATGTTTGATGCATTAACTTAAATTAAATGCCACTCTGAAGCACAAATGGATTTGAGGAAATCAGATCTTTAAAAATATATTTATAGGAATACAGAGAGTTACAACATTGCATATTGTTTATCAAACTGTCCCCCACCTTTGTTTTGATCCAAGAGAGACCTTTACATATCCTAAACACTAACCTTTAGAGTCATCCCAAATTAATGTTAAGAATTTGAAAAAGAAATATATTTTAATTTTAGTATAGAATCTTGAATAAGAATGCCTTGTCTTAGAATCACAGCAAACATTTCATGTGAGATCCTCTGGTAAATGCCAGAAGAAAAAAAAAATGCATTTACAGATAGTTCTGTATTTCTATTTCAGCTGCATATATAGAGGTATCAAATATGAAAGCACCTGGTTAATACATCCTAGGAGCTCCCACACACATGCCTGACATTCTGTTAAGCATCGTGTCAGCTCATTGCACCACCACACATGATTGTGTTCAATCACCACATATGCATCAGTATCTTTTTACCTGTAATCCAGGATATGGATGTTTTTGTATCCAGGTAGTCCTTCAAATACTCTTTTAATCTATTTTGAGGGAAAATCAAAAAATTAACACAGATTCCATTTACTTCTGCTCATGTGGTGAAAAATCAGGAAGTGTTTTTAGCGTTTTCCAAAAATACATCTGAGCTGTTATATCTAAGAGGAGAAAAACAGTTAAATATTCTCTTTCTTTATGGAAGAGTAGTTTTGGTGGCATTGCTTCATTATTAGAAAAAGGGAAAATAAGAAGTAAGAAGAACAACATCCAGTGTTCCCCAAGAACTGTATAGAAACATTCCAGGGGGAGAAACAGAAAGAGATTGCCAAGGTAATTAACTGTGCTACAGGAGACAAAACCAAAACAGAGAATACTGAAAGTTCATACTGGCTTAGAGGGTTTTTTAACTCTCAAAGATCCTTGCCAGTTGATGATTATTTTTAACTCTGTAAATTCCTGTTCCACTCCCCCATGTCCTTATTTTTAAACTCTGGTGAGACTTAAACAATCACAGTGCTGCCGACTTTTTTTTCCAAGAGCTTCTTTATTCAAGCTCAGAGAAAACCAGGCAAGGGATCAAAGGAGTGGAACATCCATGTGCCAGGTGGACTTTGTCCCATCTTATATTTTTTATACACACACACACATACCATGGCATTGCTACTTGGCCACACAACTAGGAAAACTATGATGCCTAGCTAGCAACTTGTGACAGTTGTGGTGATGCTTTTTGGCTGCAGTGAAGAGTACATCTCTTTCCCATCCGGCCCAGGATCTGGCACGGGGCTAGCTCCAGTAAAAAGGATTCAGAGAACCCCAACTAAATGGGACTAAGAAGGAGGCAAAGCTAGACAAAAGATAAGCCTCATGATAAGCAACCATATGACAACTTAGGTGCTTCTCCAAAGGGAAAAGAAAGACACACACCCTGCCCCCAAAATATGATGATAATACAATTACCACCATTATAGACAAAATAAAAAACACATATTGGAAACAACAGGGAGACAAAAATCAGGAGCCCTGACACAGATACTTTTTGCTACTATTGCTTTGCAGAGCCAGCAAAAGGAAAAAAGGAAGTTAAGGGAAAGGAATCACCTGGGAAATGAATCGTTCAGACAGCAATTGATACTCAGCAGCAGATGGGTCCTTCAGCTCCTCGCTGTACTGTTCACCAACAATCAAAATGTTGAACTCGATCATCTGCTCAGTTACAGGTCTGATTAGCTTTTCATCCTGCTTCTTTATCTCATTATTGATCTGGAAAGGAAGAAGGGAGAGAAGAGATACACTTATGAATGACACTTGAACACTGCAGCCCAAAGCACAGCGTGTTCACTGGAGCCATCAGCACACCTGTTTGCCTTGCCCTATAATGGAGTGCTCGTGAAACCTCAGGGACAGAGGCAGCAACTAATGAGGCAATCTACTAAGCAAGAACATTTTTTGAGACTTCTCATATTGAAGATAATTCTGTTTTCCATTTGGACATCTTCAGTGTAAGTCCATCTAGCTGGCCTCAGGTACAAACAGAAATACAGTTGCGTGGGATGTTCATGAAGCAATTTAAAGTGCAACCATGGATACCAAACATCTCACTTGAGCCCAGACAACCTAGGTTGATTTGCCCAAAATTTACTCATTTATCACAGGGCTCCTATTTACTATTCCAGCTGGAAGACAAGCTACCTTTGCCAAGTTCTATGTTTGGAATAACACCTTGCGTTGCTCAGCCTCAGGAAGTGAAGGATCCCCCCAGATATACAATGGGCATTGGGAAACCTGCAAGGAGCTCTGCTGAGCTAAAGCAGTGGGCTTCAACTGCTGTGTCTACATCTGCTCAAAAAGCCCCAGAGCAGTGGCTGTGCAGGGCATCAGGGATGCACGTAGCTATCATGCACACTGCCACAGGCAGCAGTGAATGCCAAGTTTTAATCTAATTTGAATGTCTAGCATGTTTTCTGCTTAATTCCCTAGTAGTTTTGAAACAGCATACTATTCCTTGTTGTATACTGAAAGACATCAGAAAAAAAAATAAAATAGAGATTTGTCTCGGAGGGAAGGGAAGGCTGGTTTGTTAACTTTAGCCAAATGTCTTCTGCTAGAGGTTTTGCCTCTGACTATTTACATACATAGTTGTTGCTTCTTTCCTGTTAAAAAGGAAGAAGAGCCAGCAAAACAGATCTTTTCAATGAAACTGCAGCCTAAGTTATGAATCATGCAGGAAATGGAACAACTTTCTCCAGAAAGTTTGTCTGCCATCAGTGAGCAATTTCTACATTGTTTAGGAGCCCTCCAAAAATTGTTAGTTAAATTCTCTTTCTGGCCCCTCACATCTCTTTTTCACTGGTTAACTCTGTCCAAAGACCATAAGGACTGGTACATCACTTAAGGTTAGTTAGCATTTGAGAGATACACACTTAGCAGGCATATATATAGTGCTATCATATGGCTGTTTGCAACACCATGTAGTTTAAATCATTTATAAACCCCCCAAAACCTGTTACAATCAACATATAAAGTGCAGAAGATGAGCTTTGCTCACTCTTGGCCTTGTAATCAGCAATGCCTTTTGGCTGCTAAGAACAATG
This sequence comes from Struthidea cinerea, assembly GCA_013397865.1. Lineage (NCBI taxonomy): Eukaryota > Metazoa > Chordata > Aves > Passeriformes > Corcoracidae > Struthidea > Struthidea cinerea. Next base: position 1,720,424 of record VZTI01002188.1, on the reverse strand, counting down.
AGGTGGGATGTGACTGTGCAGAGTGAAAACGCTGTAGCAGCAGCAGCAATCTCATTCTGGTTCCTTTCCAATTTACTGAGTGGTCCTACTCTCTGCTCCAATAGAAATATTCTAGGCAGTTCTGTTTCAAAAAAAAGAGTAATACTGTTCTTGGGACCAAACCACAAGTGTTCTTGATGCATAATATAAGGCCAGACCCTGCACTTGAGTCAGAAGCCGTCTGTTCCATATTCTGTATTTATTCCAACATCAGATCTCCAGTCAGCACTGAAAGCTCCACGAGAAAGTACGGTTTGGATCAGCTTTGTTTCATGGCCACACTAGGTTATTGAACGATAGGGCCCAGTTAAACCCAGTACAATAAATCAGCTATAATATGCAGCATGTGCAAATTTGTGAACTGCTCCATTACCCATTGAGAGTTTCATTTTCATAAGAAAACAAAAGCCAGCTGATTCATACCACTGGCTTGCAAAATTTTCTTCAGTCGTGTTGGCCCATGAATGCTGCAGTTGGATTCTAGAGTGTGGGATTAAAATTTAATCCAGAGGACCTGTTTCCTAGAAGCACATACGTCCCTGGAAGCTATGTGGTGGTCAGCTCACTTCTACGGAGATGTTTTAAGTATGGGGTCTAGACTTCCCAGTGTTGTGAGCTTTGGTTAAATACCACAGAAAGGGTGACCTGTAAGACCATAAATAGAAGTTTGCCTATATCAACAGAGAAAAGGAGCAGAGAATCAGAGTCTTTGAGGCTGTCCAGGCCACCTCTCTGCTGTACTACACAATTGTACCACACAGACCCTTGAAACACTACTACAGCAACCTAAGTTATAATGTGCTTCCATAGGAATAATAGTGTTCCACATTCTTCTTGGAGCTTTCAGAACCACCAGGCATTCCCTCTCTCGTCCTATGACACTAGCAAAATCCTCATCTGATAGCTCAGCTGATCTGTTATCTCCCACTGCTGGGGAAGAGGCATTTCACGGCCTCTCTGAATGAAAAAATATCTCCTCAGGAAAATATTTTAAAACTTTAGAAATTCACGCCCTGATTTTATGAAATCCAAGTTTGTGTTAACAGGCTATGTTAATGACACCTTTAATTGCTAGAAATATATAAGCGACCATAAACAATATCATGCAAGAAAGGCAACAGAATGCTGAACCAAATGACAAAAAAAAACACTCACAGTGGGGACTACATTGCCAAGCTCATGGATGGTGTCACCTGCAGGAGTCTCAACGGAGATCTCATGAGGGGGAGGAACATTGGCAGCTGCATCTGAGTTTGAAAGAGAACAGTATTATTTTGTTTGGGTTTTTTTTTTTCTATATACCCAGGGTCATGTAGATACACACAGAAGCAGTTCAGCGAGCATAAACCGATAGTAAAATTTGATTCCTATTCCCGTCATCACGACAGCAACAACACAGAAGACACCTGAAGAGCCTGAGGAAAAGTATCAAATACATTAATCAATATAAAATTATAACATTCTGCCTAAGCAGATGTATTTTTGGAAACATGAATTTAAGTGCAGTAAAAAGGGCACAGAACTAATTTCTCAAGTAGGATTTTCATGACTCATAAAATAATAAATTATCAGCAGTTAACACGATGTCCAAATTACAAACAGCATTATAGAGATACAAAAATCCAGAGCTTTTTTCTGAAATCCAAACACATGAACTTCTTGATTTTTCTGGTAATTCAGAATCAGCCTTAACAGCAGTTAGATAAAAACTGACCTCTCAGTGTGGTAACATCAGCATCCGAAGGTGGAGTAGGAGTCCCACTAGATAAAAGTAAAATCAGAAATTGAAGCTGGATGTGGTAAGACAAATGTAGTAGTTTTTGATATTTCTGTGATTCTGATGCTACACCAAGAAGCACATGCGGGGAAGCAATTTTTCATGGTACTGTTTTGCTCATAACTTCATAAAAATTAGGCGTTTTTCAATTATACTTTGCAACTTAGATTTTGGGTCACTTGCATCATACAGCACATCTGGGTTGCTAACCCTCTTATATCCCAAATGACATGGAGTCCCACACAAAAATACATTTTGCCTTCTAGCAGTTCTGTAAAGAAAGAAAATGCAGAGAAGGGAAACACAAAGAAAACTGGTAATAATACCCTATAAACCACTCAGTTTTTAAAATACTCCCCAGTGCACTAAAACACTGTAACTGCACTGAAATCACTTGCAAGAAGATGGGTTCTTTTCATCATTAATTTTATTCTGCTTATTTGGAAATCTTCAAAACAAAGTTTCCAAATCCAGTTATGGGATTCACACATGCATATAAAACAACTCTGGGCCAAATGCAAAAAACATTTCAGGGAAACAATCAGATTAAGACCATCAGCCTGAAGAAAAACTAGCAGCTTTGACACAGCTCTTAGAATAAACCCAAGCTGCTTGGAGTCCATTCTGTAAGCCTGGAGCAACTGTCAAGTTACCAAGAGTGGGAGACATGCCCTGACAGAAACGAATCTTTCCTGAATGAAGGGAAAATTATTTTTCTAGTTTGTCATATTAATATATACAGCCCAATCTGTAAGACTGGACATTTAAGTGCTGGAGAGAAACTGAACTTGAAAATTACTGAAGTTCATTGTATTGAGATATTCCTCTCACTTCTAAAGGATCTCTTTTTTTTATTGGTGGTCATACTTGTGCCATTAAACACGCACTGCAGCAAGTCTTCACTCTAATATATGCAATATCAGCCACGGCTCCTGACCTTGCAGGGTTTGATTTTTAATTCACATACTCTATGGCTGGTTTTGCAGTCTATCCTCAAGCAAAACTCCACTCAAAGCTGATGGATATTTTGCCTCCCTCAGGATGTATAGTCAGTCTTTGTATCACACTTTGTAGCACTTCCAGCACCAGCCAGACTACCAGATTCCCAGCTACATACTGCAGATACCAGAGCATCAGCATATGATCAAAGAGACCATAGTTTCACTGAGTTAATCTCTGAAACACTTTCTCCCTCTACCCCTCACAGACACAAGATTTATGTGCCAATAAATAGACCTGAAGGCAAACCTGCCGAACTTTCTATTTAAGTGAAGAATTTTTTCACCCATCCTCTCCCAGGAGGCACAGTCTAATCCTCCATGTAACGATTAACTATACCAAAATGTATTTCAGGGAATGTTAAACTGACAGGGTGAGATCTCCACAACAATTTTAAAATATTAACAAAAAATAAAAACCTCCACATGAACCAATCAGAAAATACTTATTCAAGAGATTAAACAGTATGTGGCAGGGCATATCACCCCTTTCCCACCACAGATGGCCGGTGCAGATAGGAGAGATAACCCAGGTGGGCAAGGCCCAGTGGGTATCATCTCCTGGCACCAAAAGGTCTGCTAGCTTAACAGATGTGGGAAGAGAGAAAAAAACATAGGTGACCAAAAGGCTTGTTCTACACTATAAAAGTACTACAGGTTATTACATCGGCAGAAGCCTCTTACTCCCTGGGATGTGTGAGATGACTTCTTACTGAAGTTTGGACACAAATTTGTGGTTACTTTTCTGGAAATTGAGGGAAAGAATTTCGATGTGTGCTCCACCAGGAATTGGATGGTAAGAAACATTGGATCCTAAGTTATATTATTTCTTCGCTAGCAGTAAAATTAATGGTACCTTTAACCCCGCATGTATAATACCAGTTGTCCTCTTTTTGTCTTATTCCTGTGTAGTAATAGTCTGGTTGAAGTCTTATGTCTGTTAGTTTTGTGTCTATTAATAAATCATTCATTCTATAATAGATCGAATCAGCCATTATCAAAGAACTTGTAAATGAGAGTGGGTCTTGGGGTGTTGGCCACCTCAGTAACACGACTGCCTGCTGCCAGAGGCCTGGGCAAAAGGCAGGGACCTATTTAAACCCACAACCCATTCATAACACAGTACATTCATGAATTTTCTTGCATAAATAAAATTAATGAGCTCCATGCAAGCTTTGAAATGCAGTTGTGTCTGGTTTCATCTCATAGACACTGGTACCTGTTTTCAGCCAGCACAGTGCAAGATAATGCTCTGCCAATTCTTCGACAAACTCAGTAAATCTTGGAATCATTTCCAAGACTGGAAAATTTTACTTATAATTTAGACAAGATAGACTCTCTCAAGGATATTTTCTTCAGGATGCTAGTCATGTTTTAGAGGGATTTGTTTTCCTTAGTTGTTTATCATTTTAGAACTGCAATAAAAACTCTATTAAGTGGTCTGATTAAATGTTTTCCAATTAAGTTCACCTAACTTCAAGATGCATCTTTTACCAGTTTCAATAGGAAGTAGATTACATCTATACCAGAGTGTGACCAAATCACAGCATCAGTAAATAAAGCATTTTAGTGCATCATGTCTAATGTTCAGAAGCAAGCATGACTCTGCTTTTCAGGAGAGGTGAGCCAGTCTGGTGTTTTATTTTCTTACAAACTGTTCAGTGTAAATAGGGCCAGAATAAAAATCTCAACAAAAGCAAAGCGATCAACAGTAAAAACTCTGCTGCAGGATTTTTAATGTCCTGTTCAGTTCAAACCTGTATATGGCCATTAGCTGACTCTTGTATCAACCCGCTTTTCTATCAAAGGGGACAATAAGAAACATGATTTGCTGTGGTAAGCTCTGATCCCAACCTAAGACTCACAGGACTCCATCCAGCTGCCCACAGATTGGTGCCCAGAACACTTTGAGGGGCCTCCAGGCACTCCTGACCTCCAGCTACTGCCCCACAAGGCGCAGGTCACCCACAGATCCCACATCGTCCCTGCCAGCCTTCTACGCACATGTGCTGCAACTGAGGGCATCTCAAATGGACTAAAATTTCTATCTGACCAACTGAGCACCCAATTCTGGGCTGGGTTAGCCTTGGCCAAGGGCCAAACATCCGCCCAGCCACTCTCTCATTCCCTCCATCTCCATGAGATGGGAGAAAATAAGATGAAAAGCTTCTGGGTTGAAATAAAGCCAGGAAGATCACTCACCAATTACCTCCATGGACAAATCAAACTCAGCTTACGGAAAACAAATTTATTGCATATTTAAGTATGTTTGGGTAGTGAGAAGCAGACAAACATTAAAACACCATTTATCCTTCACCCTTTCCCAGGCCCAGCTTCACTCCTGACTCCTCTACCCAGTGCACGCTCTGCAGGGGCAGCAGCTCCTTCAGGAAAGGTCTGCCTGCTCCAGTCTGAGTCCTCCCTTGGCTGCAGGGAATACATGCTTAGCCATGGTGCGGTGCCTTTGGCCTTGGCATCCCCCACGCCACTATTTCTCATTCTTTTTGCTCCCTCCTCCTCTCCCTGCGCCATGTTTTTGCCCTTTCTCACACAGGCTTTCCCTGAGCTGCCACTGCCAGGAGCGTAGGGCTCAGCCCTGCCAGGCAAAGCTGTCTGGAACCACCTCGGGGCAGCCCCAGCCCCCTGCACAGGGAGCCCCACTGCCACCACCTGCACAAGGACAGCTGTGTTTGCCATGGTGCCCACGAGATCAGCTTTAACTAAGTTGCTTGAGTTTTTAAAGGAAAAATCCTCAAAGAAGACAAGAAAGCCCAAACAAAATGCTGTGGTATACATCACACTTTCAAAAGAGGAGCAGTTTACAAATGGAAAGGCCTAATGTCTTTCTCAGGTTCTACTTCTAGATCAGATTGCTGGTTATAGACACATCAAAGTGAGGTTCTCGAAGTTGGAAAAGTCCCAGAGGACTTTCGCTGTCACTGACCCCAACAAATGGGAGCTGTCTAACAGGGCATTTCTGTCACAAACATCACCTTAGGCACCGGTTTAGCCACATGGTGACAGCCACAGCCCAAGCCAGGCCTTGGGGCAGCCATGGCAGTGCTGAAAGGTGAGGTGAGAGTAAGGCCAGTGTCAAGGTGAGAGTTGAGGTTGTGCAGCAAATCCATCTCCTTAAGCAGCAACAGACCACACTCTGTCAAGGCCAGGTAATATATTCTTACTGGCACTGAGGGGCTTTTCAACACAAGCCCTCAGGAGCTAACCAATTTTTCTGACAGAATGCCCGTGCACAGCTGGCTGAAAATTAAAAACCAAGTGCTTGAACACCACCTACTAAAACCCTAATCAATCTAACCAAACAAGACCAGTCAAGCACCAAATTTGGCCAAACCATCTGCTACCACTTTTTTTCATGAGGATAAAAATTTTGTTTTAAGAATGCTATGCTATAACCAAAGTCACTTTATGCACAACAGTGGTTTTTCATTACTTTACTAGAAAGGTGAGGTTTGCTTTCTTTTTGCATGCGTTTCTTATAGCCTTCTACTTCCCCCTAATATTTTAGTTTTTCAAATGCCCATTTTATGGATCACCTAAAAAAGCAGTAATTGTACTGGGCACCTCTAAGGAAGTCACTCAAAATGCACATGGCAATGCATATACTGAATTGTCGGAACACATCACTTTTCAATGTAAACACAGATTCAAATTCCCATTCAGTTGCACCACTTAAAATACATGGGATTTTTTACGGTTTTGCCCCAGGATTAATCCAGGGCCCACATTTGATTTTTAACTCTACCTACACCAGCAGGCCACTTGAGGTGGAGGGACTGTATTCCAACAAGATTTTAGTGTGAATTTGAGACACAGACATATGAAATGTAATTTCTAATGTCCTACCTGCATGAATGATTTCCTGGATCATCTTGGCTGAGCAGTAAGCAAAATATAAAAACATACACATATGTATGGAAAGGCAGGAAGGAATACAGACAAGCAGATGTCTAAGCACCAGAACGAACAACACCGCACTTGTGTTTCCTTGGCAGAAACAACCGGTTTCAGATCACACAGCTCTGTTAGACACCAGGATCTAGGCAGGTGTAAGACAAGATCCAAAAGGGCCTAGGAAGCTGATCTGAAGCAAACAGTGCTTATGGACAGCCTATACATAATAATACAGCAATCACAGCTCACAAATACAGCCCGTATTCCCCTTTTCTCAAGGCCTGTGGTACGTACTTTTGTGTAACATCAGTCATGTCAGGAGAAGACTTGACAGGTTCCAGTCCACCAAAGCATAAAGAGAGTTCCACTGACTCATAGGCCTAAACTGGTTCTTTATGTGCAGCCATAAAGAAAGCTGTGTTATTAAGGAGAAGCAACAGTCTGGACCTGTCAAATGGGCCATCAGTGATACCATTTCACAGCTCCCCATGAAATTCTAGGAAGGTGTTAGTTAGATTTTTCTCTACATTTCTCCTGAAGGTTTAAGACAAACACAACTCTGTGGTTGAAGAAAGTAACATCTTGAGATTTGTACATGTTCTGGACATCCACCAGTTTATCCAATATTTATAAGATTATTGGTCAGTTTGAATGTTCTAAAGTCTAAATGTCTATGTCAAGCATTTCTTTTTCTTTGAATAATATTACTTCAACTCTCATATTGCACAAAGGAGAGAAAATTTTATCATCTGATTTCCGCATTTTTAAATATTGTAATCACACTACCTTGAGCTAACTAGGCACACAATTTAAGAAGCATTTTTATGCAATTTCAGAATGCAAGGCAAAGTCTTGTATTCAGATTCTCTTCCTTTTAAATTTTACATGCATTTATCTTAATTTTCATTTAGGCAGTTCTTGAATTTTCATCTCTTTTGGTTCTAGTTAAAGCAGGACAATCCTTTCAATATTTGCTACCAGACAGTAGGGAGCACACAAAAGAAAATATACAACCGAAAAAGGAGCAGTGTGGAACTCCTCACAGGTGGTAAAGCTGTGCAGATGATAAAAAAATTTCTGAAATGAGCAATATCACTGCCAAGTCCACAAGCAAACAGTAAAGAAGCTCAGGCACATTTCTATGTCACTGCAGGCAGAACTGCTGAGCTGGTGAAAGGATCCCAGCACAGAAGACAAACTCTTATTCTTTCTGAAGCACATTTAGATAAATAGTTCAAAAGCTGAATTGATACACCAACCATTGCTGCCACTGCTGATAAAATATGGATTCTAGATTTGCCCATGTATTTCAAGGCAGAGAACATGGACAGAACACAAGAGGTCTGGACATGATTTACTACAGTTAATTTCAGTGAGTTCAGAATCAGCAAGTACCATCAGAAAGACACATGCCTCTACATATTTCATATTACATTAATGAATTCTTCTGAAGAAGTGAAAAAGTAGTCTGTTACATTCCTCCTTTTCAACTATCCCCATATGCTCTTTATCTTTTCCTCAGTATGTTATTGTGCATACAGCACTCAAGCAAGGCTGTGACATAACAGCTCCAGTTTTCTGCTGCAACAACTTTGTGCTCCTCCTTTGCTTTCAGCTGATTCCCAGGATCTGGCTTTTGACCCCCCAGGAATTAGACAAAGGACTGTCCTGTTGTAAAGAGACAGACTCCAATATTAAGAGACAGAACTTCCTTATGTGAAGTGCCAGTGGCCTACTGAATAAAGCAATCAGTAAAAGTCTTTCGCTGATGTAGAGCTCTGACGCTTCCAGCTGGGGCAAAACCTCTACAATTTCCACTGTGCTGCTCTGTATACATCCGGATTGTGTCCCATATATTGCTTTTCCTTTTGAGGTGTTCTCCTTGGTGGTACTTAGTTTAATCCCACAGTTCCTTAAAAGGCCAGGGTAGCATTTAACCTACGTGAACACATGCTCTAAACCTTACGGGAACAAACTTTCATCCTGCTGTTACATCACTGCCAGTAATGCCGGATTGGGAGTTATTCCCGGAACTAAACTACAGGAGTACAAGGCACCTTTCCGTAGGCTACATTAAAACTATCCCAGCATTTAACTAGATGAAATCAGCTTTTTCCAGCTAGAGAGAGACACCATATTGGCATCTAGGTAGGATTACAAGAGTTTTATTAAACTATTCAAGTCACAGCTTCAATTCTATAGTGGTTTATAGCTTTCAGCACAATTTTGATTTTATTTAGAAAGTTAAAATGATGAACAGATATCAAGGGACTGTCTTCCATTCCAGATCAACCTCAAATTAAGAACTCATTTCATAGAAAAAAATTGTTTCACAGATAGAAGGGATTGGTCAATGTTTATGGAAGAGTTTATTGCGTGGGAACTGTGCTCTAGAACCTATGGCAAAATTTCCTATTCTTATCAGTGGGAAAACAGACTGAGAAATATGCCCAGTGCCAGGCCTCCAAAGCAAAATGGCTGCTTCTGCATGGTCATCAGAGGCACTGGATCTCACCACAGGACAAGTCAGAGACTCCTGCTAGATCCTCACTTCAAGGCACCGTCTGGACAAGCCTGTCCTTCCCTGGCAGTGTCAGCATCTCACCTGAACATCTCATCTAGATACCCTGGATATCTAGATATTTAGGACAGGCCTGCCATCCCTCAAGACCAGAACAGTTGTCCGTTCTGACAGAGATGGCACAGCTGGGTGACAGGTCAGCTGTGTTTAGATCCCAGCATTGCCTTGCCCTGGACCAGCCTCTCTCTGCACATTTGGGTCAGCAGGTGAGGGCAGCAATGCCCAGGAGACGGTAGAACTGCACTCACTTCTCCTTTCTGCAGGAAGGACTTGACACTGGATTTACCATCCTACGCCTTAGAGCTGATGCTGATCCTGGGTTGGGTACTTATGCTGCCTTCTTACAGAATATTTTTAGAAGAACATTTATTCTAATCTTTACTGGAAGGTCTGGTTATTTTTTCAGGGAATAACATTGGCTGTTGGCAGTATTGAGATGGCTGACCTGCTCCTCTTGGGGGAAGATGTCTGGAGTTAGATGAGACATCTTCTACCCATGACAGAAAATCACAGCTTTATTTTTACAGGAGTCTGGCTTACAAACTTCACTTCTTAAACTATGAATGCTCCAAGATGGCCAGAATGCTCTTAGAGTAAGTTTGGATTTTATAGTACTGGCAAAATGATTTCTACTAATTTCTTCCTGATGTTCTATTGCCCAGGGCAAGTCTACCTGTTTCTGTCACTGCTCCAGTCCTGTATCACTACTCTCTTTATGCTATAAAACACTAGCATTTCCAAGCACAAGACAAACAACAAATTATAGAGGAAAAGATACAGTAAACCCAAAGTTTAAACTGATGGCAATAACAAAGATCCCACCCTCAAGCTATAAACAGTCTGAAGCAATAAATACTGAAACAAAAGCAGTGTATTTTTGAGACAGATGCAACACAGCCGCACAGTGAACCGAGTTTGGTAAAGTTTGCCAATAGTCTACTGGAATCCCTTTAATGTTGCCACAAAACACTTCATAAGATGGTTTTTTGACGAGTACAACATTAATCACTCTGATTCACCATTCAAGCAAAAGTTGGGCTTTTTGCACTGTTCCTTTGCTTAGCCTAGTGCATGCAGATTCTAGATTCATTAGAGTTGACTCCAATGCCTCTCATGTATTTCTACATTTACTAGATTTCCTGAATGATCACACAGAGGGATGCAGTAGATTTTCAAACTCAAACTTTTTCAGAACACATGTACACTACCCAGCTAACCTGGAAGCTTCAGGGAGTCAAAGGACCACTCAGCTCCACAGGACAGAGGGGAACCAACCTTTTAGGAATCACTTTCACCATTATCAGCTCACATCATTAATTTTAATATATGAGGATACCTAATTTGGGAAGTTGGGGGCCTTTCTAAGAAGTCTGTTTACTCTTTCCAGTATTTTAATTACTCATATTTATCATAGCTTTATGTGGCCTTTAAAGCAGGGAATTGAACCTGTCAGTTTTTCAGAGGAGTTCAGTATCAGATTGTTTGTGTTTGAATTACCCTAAAAATAACAACTTAATCTAAGTTCTGAGTAGCAATGGAGCAATAATAATATAATAATTTGAACTTGTTTTCAGTTCAATAAAAGACATGAAAATAACAGGTCAAGTTCAGGTTTGCTTTGGTACAAGGAAGCCACAAATCAGACTAGTTTTCAGTATAATTGCCTTGTTAAAAGTGTGAGGAGCCCAAGCAACCAATTCCCTTGTAGCTGTTTTTAGAACACATATCTCGAAATTCTTTAAAAACAGCATTTCAAAATATTCCATTTCCTTTTTGTTTTAGTAATGATAACCAGGACTACCTGAAAACCTTTGGGAAATGAGTTCGAGACAATCAGAACACTAATACAAGTAACTATGGACATATCTCTTTCCCAAAATAGAATTCCCCCATGACACCTCTTCAGGTAAATAGCCTGTGTCTGTGCCTGGCAGCCTGACAGCCAACAAGGTGATGACACACTTAAGCAGAAGTACAAGCCTCAGACTGGCTGAGATATTTTGAGCCTGCCAAGCATGTCAGGACAGAGGTTCACATGCAAGAACCACCAGATTTCTCCACCACACTTTTCTGTATGTCCTTTTGAACAAAAGTGAACCTTGTTCATCTTCAGCACACAAATCAATGCCAGCAGCAGCAAGAACCAGAGAAACGACCTATCAGGAGCCTTTAGAAAGGGAAAATTACTTACCCACATGACCAATCAGTGCAGGAACTGACAAGAAAAAGAGAGAAGAGGTTACAAAATGTCACAGTTCCACCTGTTATCTCCAGAGAGAATAAAATGCAATGAGAATACAGATACTCACCTCCCCATTGTTTCCTTTGTATAGGACAGTTTCTGGAAAGCAAACAAACAAATCCTAAATATATTTGAGTAATATAAGGTGAAAGAAATTGAAATGCAGTTTATACACTTTATTTCCTTCTGCATGCTGAAATTATTCTATTCTCTGTACTGTCATTTGTTAAGTTCAAAATTTATTAACAAAGTCCCTGCTGAAAAGGAAATACATCTGACATTGCCAAAATACAACTGAAACTCAACATCAGACAGTGTAAAGAGCATTAGGTTTGTCAGAGTTGCTCTACATTTCTGCATTTTCTGCAGTGTTCTGCAGGTACAACAATCTCCCACCTTAGAGGAAGCCAACAAGAAGAACCTTTTAAGCAAACAGTCTTCAGAAATTCAGTATTACTTCTGCTACTTGTCTATAGATTTAAAACCATCTTTTGAAAGTAAAGTTACAGCTTAAAGTACCATAGCATGATTAATCTGATGACTTTTTTTATGGTTACACAAGTGGCAGGGATGATGTTTTCTCATGCGCAATTCTTTTCCAAAAAGACTAAGAAGGGCTACACATTTTTTAGTTCACATTTTTTCTTCAAAGTTCTCATGGTATTAGTGCCATTAGCTCTAGAGGAGAGTCAGAGAAGGTTCTGTGAAGAGTACCACAAGAAGTGGAGGAGGTCCTGAGCAGTTTGCAGCATGATAGCTGTTGAGAAATAATGCTGTATCCTGCTGCTGTACCAATGTAAAGAGAGTATCAAATACTTACAGAAAATTATTGTCCATCCACAAAATCTCTGCTTCTCTGCTTTAGGGGGAGCAAAAAGGGATGGTGTGGTGGACTGCTTATTGGGCTGGCTTTCTTTATATAATGAACGCAGGTATATTTTTCAGTAAAAACAACACGAAGTGGATCAACTCAAGTATCTCCTTTGAAATTAAATTACAATTAGCTTTAAACATGCCATTTCCACTTTGCAAGCTCCTCTGAAGAACACCCACTTGTATTCAGTGACCTAAGGACAGTCACTCTAAGCTTTCCTGATGCTTCTTCTTGTGAAAGAGGGTTGAAAAGGCAAAAGAGACTTTTTGAGCAGGTTGGCCTGCTCATTCTCTTCACCTGTGTTTCTAGGAAAGTGTAGAAATTCAGCTTTATTGATTTGGGCCATGTCAGTGAGTACCCTTCTCTTCTCTGTAGGACACATGGACATTATGATCACAGCTAGAATGGCAGACAGCTTGGATATCAGCCTGAGCAGGGCTTGCCAAAATACTAATTTCAGTCACTTTGCCTTTCAGCATGTTCTTTGACCAACATTTCTTGTGCAACTCCTTTTAATGAAGCATTTGGAGATCCTTTAGTATGAAAAGCTAAGACACAGCAAGACTAGTTTTAAGCGACAAAGAAACCAGGTAGTCTACAGTGAAAACTCTACCGTGGGGCCACTAAGATGGTGTTGGACTTTGGGTAGTTTTTTTAAGGGGTCATTACTCTGGTCTGTACAGTGCCTGTATATTCAGCCCTGACCACTTCCTAGAGCAAAGGAATAGGGATGCCTGGGCCAAAACTCTGTTGCAGGGCAGTCTGAGGAGCTGGTGGCTCCCAAGTTCCCCGAGTCTGGGTCCCTGGAATTAACCAATGTGCCTTGCTATTTCCAAGTCATCTATTCAACAAATTATAAGGAGAACTTATAAAAACCAAACCTGAAATATCAAATTATTATTTTAATGGCCAAAGTCCAGAATAAGAAACCCCACACGATCTCCATACCCACGTTTTTAATAAAGCATCAAATTACTAAGTTCTCATCCAATTTCATGGTAAACTAGCACCCCCTACAGCAAAACTAGCATGGTATGCAATAGTTTGTAGCGTGGCTGTCTTCCTCTCTCTCAAATGTTTAGTTTGCTTTCCAGCCTGGGATGGGGGCAAGCGATGACATATTTGAACTCCATGGCAAACATCAACTTTTCCCCATAATTAGAAGCCAAAGGCTCTAGAGTTCTAATACTGGCTTCTTTAATCATTTACAACAGAACAGCCTTTGCCAAAACACCTCACCTCTCTGACTCAGTTCCTTCCTTAAGATGGAGTTAGAAATTTACCTGCTGCACACGGACCTGCAAAGATTATTTAACGTCTTTACCCTTTGAATACTTGAACCGAGACCTTCCTGATGTGTCATTATTACACCAATTCTCCTAATGCTGGGAGCTGAGTTTTGTGTCAGTTGCTGCAGTACTCCCCTTTCTCCACAGTTACTTTTACGTAATGCAAAATTATCGTTCATTACTACAAATACATTAAACACTGGCTACCGCAATACCACAAATCACATACAGTACCAACCAGATGAGCTTCTGTCAACTCATGAACTTGCAGAAAAGCAATTATAGGACATTCTTGCCTGATCCTAAGAGACTATCATTATGCATAGAAGACAAAATATCTTGAGGGTAATCCCAGGCAGGAGAAAAAGACAGAGGAGATGCCAAGGAGCGCTGAAATAATCCCATATGAATTTAATCCCATCTGTGTAGTACTGTACCAAGCATATTTGATTTAACCGACCTATACACATAATTTACAACAGGAAAGTCATACAACTGGAAACGATTCTCTATTTGCCTGTCCTGATTCCCCACCATGGTGCATGGCAGAGCTCTCTTGAAGGCAAGGCCACAGCACTGGGCACAATTCAAGGAAATGGATGACAATGTCCAGAGTTGAAACTATAGAGAAAGGCCAGAATAGGAAGCAGTGCTTTGAGGCACATCCCTGGCAGGCAAGGTAAAAATACAGTCTACAGTGAGTAAGAGGAGAGATAGCAGGAGCAGCTTAGTGGAACAGATATTGTGTCAACTAAGTGCAACTTGAAGGCTAGATATATAGATAGATATATATATATATAGAGAGAGGGAGATATATATATATATATATGTATATATATATGGCAAAGGTGGAGGGGTTTTCTTTCTAAGCTAGAGGAGGCTAAAACTTGTAACGCAAAGAATGAAAGTCAAGAGGAGAACAGCAAGTGCGTGGATAAGAAAAAGGGTGAATGAAATCTGACATTATGGCTCAAAGGAGGGCAATTGGAAGTGTTTTTTTGCATGCATACGAGGGGATGGAGGATGTGAAAGGGCAGACGTGATCTGCTTTTTTCCACATTTAGAAGAAACAAACGGAAGAGTTCTGTGCAAAAAAAAAAAAAAAAATTAAAGAACTGGAAAGTGTGGTTAGGACATTTAATTAAACAGAGAAAGACAATGGTTAGCAAAGAAGGTCACAGAAAAGGGGAAGAGGAGAGACAGCAGAAGAGGACTTCCACAGGAACCTGAGGAAGACAAAATAATCTGCCTCTGTGAGGTATTCAAACTACAGCACTGGGAGTAAGTGGTTACAAATAATTCATATCATTGGGATGCTACATCCCACTTTCAAACACAGCTTTTAGAATTCAGGCAAAGATCACTTATTTTACATTGCTAAGTACCCATTTCAGCATGCTAAGAAGGTGTTTTGTCACACTAGTTGTTCAGGCATCCTAGGGCAGGGTAGCCTTCTCCCCTTGTACACTAATCTGTCACTGAGCAGTTCGTGCTGCAAACACACTGAAGCAGATAGAGCTGCTCATGGGCTGGAAAGTCAATAAAATGGTACTGCAGAATCAACACCATTGAAGGGTTTGTATCTTGTCCCAGGAACTTTTCAAGTTGCCTTTCAATAGGTTAGCACCTCCCATCACAGTTTTGGGGATTCCTGGGGAAATTGTCTGCCTTTTGATTCTCAAGCAAAGCTCTGCTACAAACTCCTTTTCATGCTAAGTCTCAGCTTAACTCTTGGCTCTCAGGCCCACCAGAGTGGGCAGAGCACAAATTTCTCTCACCAGCAACCAAAAAAAATCCCAAGACCTGCTTCCTTTGGAAAGGATTCATAACCTAATTCCTGTTGTCCCACCCCATCTGCCCAACACTGTCACATATGCTTGGTTATAGACATGGGGTGGTGCGGGAGCCCTCAACAGGTATGGTAACAGATTAAGTTACATGGGTTCCTTTAATGCTTCATTTCTCATAACAGCCTTTCTCAACATGTCTTGGCATTGTAGATTGTCATCAGACCTGTAAGGAACAGCAATTCCTTAAAAGTTTATTTTCTGAAATCTGATTGAAATCTGGAGAAATCGAAATTGTGACAGGTATTACATGCCCATACTGGAAATGCAGGATGCAGACAAAACTTTACACTGAAAGCCCTGCAGTATCAGGCTTTAAGCTGCTTTTTGCTATGGACTTGAGAAGGAGATGAAGCCTAGAAAGATGAGGGTCTACCTACCTTCAAATTCCATTAGAGACTCTTGGTAAAACCTAAATTTCCTGAATTCTCCAGGAATGGTAAAACATCAAGTTTCAGGATTTTTATGAATTAAAAGATGGCCCCAAATTAACTGACCAAGAGAACAATGCCAAAGCCAAGCAAGTCAGAAGGCATCTTTGCTTGATTTAACCACTTTGATGAACAGAAAGGTCACAACAATTATCTCAGCCCACCATGACTTAACAAGACACGTGGCAGTCAGACAGGGAAGTAGGACCATCAGGAGTTTAGGTTCTCTCTACCCATCAAGGAATAGTATCAGACCTCTTTCAAGATATCCACCAAACTCATAATTCGTACAGACTAGATCCTGCAGGCCTTCCCAGTGGCAGGTACTGCTGAGCTCACACAGAAAGCAGCTCTGTGCAGACAGAAACCAGGGTTAAGCAGCAGGCATGGCACTGACTCGTGTCTCCTGCTCCAGAAGGAAGCTGCCTCCTCAGCATCATCTACATTTCCCCTGTTTGCTAAGGTCTTTTCTCCCATTTGGAAATAAGGAGTCTGAGATTGCCACAAATAACAAAGGGCTGAAGAATCATGGAGTTCAGGGATCCTCATGTGCCAGCAGGAACTTGACCACTACACAGAAATACCAAACATATTCTACATTTTGACTGTTACTTTTTTGTTCTGCAGTCATTCTACTAGCTTTGCTAAATAAAATATATTCTGTTTGATAGACACATCAGTGTGGATTGGCAATCAAAAGGATATTAAACAAGAGGCTGTAAAATTGCTCTTAGTAATCACCCAAGAAAATCACTGACACATTTCTTTCCCCACAGCCTGTGTGACAGCCAAATTCTATAATAAAGTTTCTATTACAAACCAGCAGAAGTTCAACATGCACTTCTGTTCTATTTCCTTGTTTTCTGTTGCACTATGTCAGACTAAAGAAAATAATTCAAAGTAAAAAAGTTTGAAACATGACTTAGTAACAGGGTTTCTTTTTAATATATGTTCCACAGGAAGGAATTGTATTTTTCCCCTCCTCTTCTGATTGCAGTACATTTATGGATTCTATTCATAACAAGACCTGATACTGGGTTTAATTATGTGAGAATATATACTTCTAGTCAATTTGAATTCACCTGAGTTTCCATTAAAAAATGTAAGCAATCAAGGTATTGGCAAGGTGGCTACATGGTGAAAGACACTCACCAGTATCTTTCAACAGAAGCTCAGTGTTTGCAGTATATTCTGCAAGTTGTGGGTTTATGGCTTTGGGTTTTTTAAAGAACCACAGACTGCATTAGGATGTGCTTGACTGTACATTCCCTTTTTTTAGACCTCTTGAAGATATCTTTGTTCTTACTACCAGTCCATGTTTTTCACACCCTTGGTTCTTTAAGCTTTATTCCTCCACACTTAAACATTCAGTGCAGTATCTTCTGATGCAACTCATGCAAAAGGCTACTTGCAGGACAGCAGTGTCAAAACAGTTCAACCAACTGCTCCAAAACTGCTGCATTATTTCAGTAATTTATAAAGCCAAAAAGTGTGCCCAGAAGCTATGTGGGTATCTAGCAAAGAATACCATATGCCAGCTGGAAATTCTCCTATGAACAGCACAGGTTGTGGTGCTTTGGCAGCAGTACTTCAATCTCATAGCAAGTCACCCATGGTTCTTGGGAAATCAATACTGACTTTTGCTTGCATTTCTCCTCACTTGGATTTTCCAAAAATTGCCTAGCACAAGTGGGAACATGGCCACAATCCCAGGGCAGAGTCAGGGCAAATTTGGTAATACTGGAATTCCAAACATGCTTGTCTCAAAGAGCAGAATGGGATTTATAGGAAGGATAAATGAATACATGAAGATTTATACTGAACAAAACCCACCCTATGGACTGGAATTACCTTCTCCATTTGCATTTCTGTCAGGAATTGAAAAGAGATGGGTTAACAATCTGACACTTTGTAAATCTACTTAATATCCAAAGAAATTAGTTAGGATAATGTTCTTCCTATGTAAAGTACTGTCAGTTAACATGATCACACAAATTAAAATGGAAAATTCAAGGGGGGAAAAAAAAGGATATTTAAAACCATTTTTTATGCTTGGCATGAGTATGTCCACCTGCTCCTTCTGAAAATCTGGCAGGTGATCTGCTATAAGCAACTCAGAAAAACTTAGTATATACATTTGGTATTAGCACATACAGAACGTGCATGTATATACAGATATTACAGGGAAACCCACAGAGACAGACCTCACATCTCCAAGATGAAAAAAAGAAGCATGAAAGCTGAGGCCAGCTGGTCTAAGCTCCAGCTGATATCCAGTAAGAAAGTATGTTAAAAGTAAGAGAAAGAGAATTTTTATCTACATAAACTAAGTTAGGTTGGAGCAGACATTGCAGCATCTGTGGGTGTGTGACAGTGATTACTGGGGGTTAGAGGAAAGGGTAAGAAAAAAACGAGGAAGGCTAGTAAGATGGCATTTAATTACACTGCTCATAACAGACCCTCCACACTACAACAAAAACAGCATGAAAGCAATCATTTTGCTGAATTATTGAAAGCAAACCCCACAGATTCAGTTTGCCTAATTTTCAGATACCCTGGACTTCTTTTGAGAGAGAGGGGGAATATTCAGGACATGCAGCATTTCTAAAATTTAAATTTCATGCTGCAATCTACCAAAAAGTAATACAAAAAGACACTTTGAAATAAGACTGCCAGAAACTGCCAACATGCCCATACAAAAGAGGCAGCAGAGCAATGCTATGGCAGTAACAGCCAATATATAGCAAAAGAAAAGCAGAATTACTTTCATCAGCTGAAGGCTCTAAGCTAAACTCTTGAAATTAACCACAGATGATTTTCAGACATTGGAGAGCAGAGGAAGATTAGAAACAAGCGGTATTTAATGAGGAGTGTAATGGTCAAACAAAAAAAACACTGCGGAAGTGAATCTTCCTTTTAAGCAAGAGTGTGGCCTATTCACATGTATCACACTGCCAACTACAGAGGATTGGGCACGCAGTGAAACGACAGCAGCCCTTTGGTGAGACGTGCTCAGTGCTTTAGAGATCAAACCTAAGGAACGGGGAAAAGAAATAGCAACAGCTGCCAGTGACCAAATGAATGAACATGGTGTAATGAGAGGGAACCAAAATCCCACAAGTAATGGAAAGGCTTGACCATGCAACTTGGTCGTCTTAGCTGGTGAGAGTGGAAAGAACAAGAGGGTAGGACACAGGGCTTTAGAAAGTGTGTTTGGTCCCACAGGCTGAGCCCCAGCTCCTACCACCACATTAGAGTTGGGCAAGTAACTAGCAGGAAGAAGGATGTTCTTAAAAGCAGAGATATATCCACTGCATCCGTTTGGACTTAACATTCTCACAGTTGCTTTAAAAAGGTTTCACACTCTGACAAGAATTTTGTGCACAAGAACATATGAGAAAGGTGAATTGGTACCAGAGTTAGCAATTAAATCCACTCTCTGACCTATGCATTTAAAAATATGTTATTGGATCTTTTGACAGTGACTGATTGGGGGACAGAACAGAGTGCTCTTGCCTTCAGTCTTTGGTTCAAAGTTAAACTGAGTTCAACTTTTTATTTCAAAAAAAGTCACCTGACAGATTTGTGACATTTTGTGGAGCACAGAGGTGGCAGCATTCAGTCTCTCTTATCACAGACTAATCTACCATCAAATCAGCCCAAGAACCATCACCTTTTACCAATTGTGCTGAAAGAAAATAGAAGAATAAACAGTCTTTTTTCCAGAATATTGCAGTGCTGAAGGGAATATATCCATCTGCAGGAGAAAGGAAACCTAAATTATATATAAACCTTCTGAAAAGGCCAAACACAGAGCACTTTAGCTGACTCCACTGTAATGCTGCAGAGCCATACTCAAAAAGGGAGAGCAGCAGTGTGAAGTTAGATGCATCAACCTGTTTCCAAGAGTCATTTTGATTTCTTTTAATAAACTCCCACTATAGATCATCTCACTGCCAAAATTTTACATAAAGCAGTTACATGCACTGTGGGCGTTTTAAAAAAAAAAAAAATCACATTAATTTTATTTCTCTCCATCTTTTTTGCAAAGTCTTCTAAGGGCAACAGCATCATCAGACTTCACAGAAGCAAACTTTGGCTAGCATCACCTGGGAAGACTAACATGCAGGCTCAGGAAAAAAAAAATTCTCTCCATGATCCACAACAGTTTCCATATTCACGTTCCTTAGTGCACATTCCTAGCATAGAAGGGCAATAAAAGAGGAGGAGAGGAAAAAAGCCAGCACATCCACACTGACTGAACATTACTGATTCCATGGGGTTACACATTTAAGACTTACAAGTTTCATAAAGCTACTCATCCATTAGCTTGCAAAAGTAATCATAAAGAAGATCCATAAGCCACCATACATTTTAAGAAGGCTTTTACCCAGAGAAATTAAGATATCTACTGTATCTTAGATGAATACTAAGTTAAGCACTTAATTTTAAAATTCACAAACTCCTGAAAACACATCTTTGTATTTCATTTGAGATAGGCTTTTTTAGTTTGACATAATATTTCTTTTGTTTTCTTCAAGCTAAAATAAATTTGAAACAACAGAAAATATACTAAGTTATTCAGCATTTTTTTATTGACTTGTTTTACACTCATACACTGATTTTAACCTGCAGCTTCCCATGGTGAGTTACCTAATGTTATTTATTGCCTTCATAGGACACCGAAGTTTTTTTATTTATAACTACACTCATTTTAGTCAGGCAGCAGTGCACAGACATCACAAACCTGCAGAACATTAAACAGGCAATTATGCCATGGGGCTTGGTAGCACCAGAACTACAGCTCGGAACTTCCTGCTCCCGAGTGCCATTTGGGCTGAAGGCACCTCAGTGTGCAGCTCAGAGCAGGAAGGCTGCTACATGTCACGGGGGGAAAATGCACCACAACCTGACTCACATCATGGGTCTAGGCACCATCTGCTTGTCAGGAGCACATCTACTGAAGACAACATTCTCTTCATCACTGCAGCTTTTCCCTCCATTGGATCACCCACAGATTTGTTTTGGAATTGATCTCAGAACTACGGATCCCAGAGCTGGAATACCCACACCAGTCTCTTTTAAGGGCTCTGTCCATTACAGCCAAATGTGATATGCCAAAGCTGCATGTTGCAGTGGGACGTGATGCCCTTGCCCATGAGAACACTCCAGGCAGGCGCTGCACCCACCTTCATGATCAGGCTCCGGTGCTCCTCAGACTGACTGAAGTTGGTGCCCATTTCAAAGATACTCATTTTTCCTTCCTCACACAGGCTCATCCAGGCATTATACTCTTCACGCTCCGGCAGTCTGTCCCAGAATGTCTTGAAGACCTCCCAGACTGTTTCCTGGCACACTGAAGGCACAAGAAAGTCCTAGTGTTAGTACAACAGGAATGTTTCTGTGGCACAAGTGGCCAGGATATTATTGTCCCAATGTCGTAAGCTCATTACATTACATTAACACATAGAACACAGCGACCTGACATCTACATGGAAATGTGGAAAGCATTGAAGGGACTGAAATGAAGATGTAATGGACCTTCCACACTCATACTACCTCTCTCCCTGACTTTTTAAACTGAAATAATTAAAGAAAATTTACAAAAAAACCAAGAGAACATGAGAAAGCACTTGTCTCTTAACAATCGTCAAGAACAACAGTATTTCCACTGAGTGAAACGGCCCTTTGATCAATGAATCAAATTTTTGGAAAACCTAGAAAACCTAAATAGTATGACAAATGTCCTCACAGGAAGTAAAGGTGGAGCTTAAGTTGTAAGAAAGATAGTGGCACTGATCAAAGTTCAGTAGGCTCGGTCAGCAACAATTCCTTCGGACTCACCTTTACACAGAATTTAAAATATGTTTCAGAAACTAAAATTGCACTCATAACTCAAAAAACAAGGCAGAGTGATGACACGAAATAACATGGTAAGAAATAAATCAAGCTCTAACAGTACTGTACATGTTCACTGAGAAAGAACTGGACAGCTCTGAACAGTCACCCTGAGAATTAAGGTTTAATACAATACACTACACTGCCTACTCCAACCTCCCAAACTTGCACATGCTCTTTTGCCAGTCAGAGCAGTTGGTCACATGATGCTCAAGCAAGGACAACTCGGTGACCCAGGATAACTCAAAGAGGGAAAGATTTATAGGATTTTCCTTGTGTCCTGGAAGAGAGCAACATTAAAAGGCAAACTCTCAAAATAATTTACATCAAATGCCATCCTGGAGTAGTAGCAGACAAACCTGCTTTTTGCCCTTCATCTGATTTCACTGCTCAAGCAGACAGTTCAGCAGAGGAATGCTTTGCATTCCAGGAAAGCCCTGACATCATGAGCAAGCCCTTACAGGAGACTAAGTCTATCTTCAGAAAGTAATTTCCTTCAATGAGCTTTAAAATTAGCTCTGGGCGGCCAAACCCAGTACCTTGCTGTTATTTCTTCTTGATACTTTGTTTTCCAAATTCCAAAGTTGTTTAAATGTACATATGTAAAACTGAACACATAGATCACATATAAAAACATTTTCATTCAACCAAGAGATAGACATTTTTCTTAAATGCAAAGGCTTTACAAATAACAGCCTTAAGGAACTGTTTCCTATGCAGCAGCACCCTTAATGCTTAGCTGACTCTGGCACACTGATGGCTCCACGCAGAAAGTTTTTTTCTCCACCCTGAATTTCAGTTCATCAGAGCTGAAACAGTTGAGACTGTTTCTCTGTTGTGGAACTCTACAAATACAAAGGCACTTCTCCTTTCCATGCCATGCTCCCAACAGCTTTCTGACATGGAGATTAGCATTGTAGCTCATCTGGTATGTGTGACCAGAGAACAATAAAGTCCCCAAACTCTGCATTGTTAACTGTCAGTAGTATATTACTGCTCTAGCACCCCTCCAGCATCTAGGCAGTTAACTTTATCTGTAAGACACAGTAATTTGGAAAGTATTCTCCATGTTTCCAATCAGTTTTGCTTATGCATCTCTATTAATCAGAAACAAACAGCCAAATTGACAAACATCCGTGTTTGTCATCCCACATCCCCCCTATCAAGTTACACTTGCAAACCCTTTGAGGCGGGGACCACATTTTCATCTGACCTCTGCAAAGACCTCAGGCAATGAAGCCATAATCCTGCTCTGGGATTTCTGGTTCCTGCTGGAGTACTAATAAGCTTCCTGAAGCAGAATAACATCTGTAGTATTCTCTCTATCACCCCACTTGTAAGAGCTAGGCATCCAGGAAAAGACCGAAGTCTAGTTTCAAATCCAGAAGCCTACACTAAGGAATATCACTTGCTCACTTTTCTTTTGGTGGTACTTACATCCTGCATTCTGGATATTTCACTCCAGGTGCCACATTGTACAGCAACAATCCCACAATGAGATTACTCCCTGTGGCTGGGATCAGTCCTCAGCAGACTCTCAGTAACAACTGAAGCTATAGCAAAAGCTTGCAAATACACTGCAGGGACACTGTCTAATCCTTTGGTTTTCAAATGCCAACAGGCAAAGGACTGGCTTTCCAGTTGCAAGTAATTGAAGACAGTTTTCCTTAATACTCTTAAACGTTTAAAATAAATGTGATGAGACAGTGTCTTGCCTGAATACAAGCTGCTCCCATACAAACAGTGGTTCCAATCGGCTCCCAATAGATTAAGGATTTTCTGTGTGTCCTTTCATTTGGAATTAGACACCCCCCTGAATTCAAGCCCCAAAGGCTTTGTGCCATCTGTGGGCTCCAAGCCCATTAATTAGACCTAAGCTGTCACCTTAAGGACATGTATTACATGCCAATATATTACAGCCATGTATTCTGCAAAAGTAGGAAATGAGATATGGATAAGGAGTCACATTTTGTCCTCTCTAGCCTCTCCTATCTAGCTGTTTCCACTGAGGCGAGCAAAAAGTTGGACAACACAGTTCAAATTCCTTCTGTATTCTCTTCCTTCCACAGAGTCTGAGAGTGTGTTAGTTCTGACACACAGGGACAGATTAAAAACGCCAAGCACACACCTGCCATAACTGCCATCTGAACGCTTCTGGTTTTGCCTTGTCCAGGAAACCACACCCTCAGCCATGGTGAGCTGCTTGCCAACACGATCACCCTGCAACCTTGTTGACACACACTCTGTCTTGTCACTGTCTTGCTTATTCCAGCTGGCCAGCCTGTAAAGCAGGGGATTGCTCTGCAGGATAACAAATCCAGGCTGTAAGGGTTCATCACAAGAACCATCCTCAGATGTGCTTACTTATAGGGTGCTCAAGTGTAAATTCATGGACTGGCAAAGAAGGACTGAAACAAAATTGTTCTTTTTCTTTCTTTCGTTCTCATAAATATTTTCATTGTTTTACAGTTAGAAGAGAGTTGCCATTCCAAGCACAGAGAGAGAACAACACAATTTATTCAGCGTGGTTCAAATCACACACATACAAAGAAAGAATTGTGCTTGTCTCTATCTTCCACCTCTCCTTCTGGAAAGTCAAAAAGGGAGCCAATTCTTATCTTGACGTGACATGGGCACCCAGGGAACCTAAAAGACACCACCCTCACGGTGCATTCAAGTTGGCTAATAAGTGTGATCACCCTTCATTTAACTTGAAGGTACGCACACCCGGTGATGGGCTTTCAGCTCTCTGTAAGTGAGGGAGGTTTTGCAAAGTTTCTTACCAACAAATTCTTGATAACTCCCATAAGGAAAAACATGTTTTTCATTAACTAGATTTTAAGCATTCTGAGACTCTGTAGACAAATTTGGAGGCACAAAACCAAAGTTAAACAGGACTTGGCTGCAAGCTTCAGGAAATAACTATAACTTACTGTTTAAAATAATTCACTATCTTTCCTTTCTGTCCTTCCAGAAACTTGCCAGTGTCTGTGTCAAATACATTATCTAGATATGCTGACAATAAATTAAGCAAATTTGACTAAGATTTAAAATAGCAACTCCTTGAAACCTAAACAGAAAATGAAACAAAATGAGAGTCGGGGGGGACCAAACAGTTGACCACTGAGCTTTTCAAGCACAAATGCAACTCCAGCTTTTAAATATAAAACATTTAAAGGAGATATAGAACGGAAAAAAAAATTGCTGCATAAGAGCTTACAATAAGTTGCCAGGAGCCCAATAATTCGAAACAATGATCTTTCCAGGATTTAGTTTTCTAAAACTAGCTTAAAAATTCTTAAAAACCTAACCAAGCAGGCAGGCCTGCCAGCATGAGGGAGAACTGCTGAGCAGACCCAGCAGCACCACCACTGCCACCTGAAGAGCAGCTCCGCCCTTGGGCCATCTGCAAAGAGTCGCTCTTCTTGCCTGGATCTCACACCAAACTTTCACTGGCCTGCTACAGGGCACAGATATGTGGGA
Source organism: Struthidea cinerea (assembly GCA_013397865.1). NCBI lineage: Eukaryota > Metazoa > Chordata > Aves > Passeriformes > Corcoracidae > Struthidea > Struthidea cinerea. Next base: position 1,695,053 of record VZTI01002188.1, on the reverse strand, counting down.
CAGCATTAGCAACACCAGGCCCTGGAGGAGACGGGATTTGCGATGAGGCCTCTAATCCCCAGCAAACAATACTGATTAAAAGCATCATAAAATCGAGATCAATCTTTTAAGGCAGTGAGCTAAGAGTCTTGAAGCTACACGTGAGTGGAAAGGTAAGCTCCTCTGGAAAATTGTTTCCTTCATCTCCTGGCTGCAGTAATAAATAACTTGTATTTTAATGTTAATTGCAATTTTTCTCCGAAGAATTCAAGTGTTAAAAAAAAAAATAAATGAAGGCTTATGAGATAAAGAGAAGCTCCCTGCTACAAGAGATGTGATCAGGTCCAGCTAACTACAGGAAATGGAACAGGTATGCTGAAGACATGTAACTGACTGTTCAGAATTCAAACCAGAATTCAAGCCAAGAATGCAAATCACACCGCTTGTTCTGCAGTTTGTCTCCAAAGTATATTTTGCAAGCACGTACTACATTTTCCATGTACTCCCCATCCTGAAAAGCCTCATAAATTAGAAGTCACTTAACTCATCACTGAAATAATTATCTTCAGGTGAAAGAGGAGGTAGGAAAAAATTAAAAGATCAGCAGATTTGGTCCATGCCCTTGTGCAAGCTTCTGCTTGAGCCAGGTGTCACAGGCACTTGAAGTAAGCAATGTTTTAACCTTTAAAGGCCATGGTGGGTTTCAAAGGCTGCTTCAGAAAGCCAGACATGTCATAAGACAATCCCAATGGGAATTGTCTATCAGCATATCTGCTTCAAAAGCAGAAAAGCCCAGCCCTTGGGGGCTTATCTACTTCAAATGCAGTGTCTATGCTCAAGCAATACTCAAAAATCATAGACAATATCCTGAAAAGCTTAAGATAAATGAGTTTCAACCAAAAAAATTCCTCATAGGCAGATACAAGCTCTTTTCAGTCCTCCTAATCTGCAGGAAGGATTGAAAAAAAAGTTTTTGAAGCATCCTTTCCTAAAGACATCATCATTGTTTTCAAAAACTCCAGCTAAGATCTGTGATGTGATTAGATGACTTTTCTCTTGCTCTGAAATTCTCCAGTCTGGCTACCCATCACAGGCCTGGTTGGGATACAGCATCCTTGTGGCTCAAGCTGTACCACTGGGGATGCATTGATCTCTCAAATGAGAGACAATTAGCCTATTACACTCAGTGTGTGCTCAGGGATTTCTGAGGTTAACAGAAGGGGCACCACATGACAGCACTGAGCACCCTGTAGGGGGTAGGGTGGCTTTCTGGCCATTTGTGTAAGTGGGCAGTGCTGGAGTTTAATCCCAATTAAATCTCATTAGTGCTTCTTAAGAGTTGAACCGTGTATGGTGGCTAGGAGCACTGAATCAGGCTGAATATTCTATTTTGAGGCAACATGAGACCAACTCCTCCTCCTCTCTAACAATTTCTGCACAACTGAACAGCTTAATTGCAGAGGGGCCTGATGAAGACTACAGTCACAGGGACACTGACAGACACCTCCTAAGAGGTCGTTGCTGCAAAGGCTTTGTTAAATTAATACACACATGTAGAAAAATCACTCATCTGTTGCTGGAATGCTACTGTCTATGGCCTATAACACAGCAACCCTTAAAAGATATATAAAACAAACAAGGGGTTTAAACTGAAAAAGATTTAAATGTTAATTAGCTAATTCACATGAAAGATTTTTGATTTAAACATTAACATACTAAACTCTAGCAAATAAGTTATTCTCACCAATAATATTTCAGTACAAACAAGTGTCCTTCATGGAAAAATTCAAGTTTCTCAGAAGCATATGCTGGCATCTAAAAATTCAAATGTAGAGGGAGACAGACCTTCTACCAATAAACTTCAGAAATTTATTGCTGAGTATGAGCTATACGTAATATGTGCCAGGGATGGGGGGTGGGGGGGGGAACAGGGAAAAAAAAGCTCACTCAGCTGGATTCTTTATTTAATATATGCTATTTAGCCAGGTAGTTTTTATGACTTTTGGCTCTTTGCTTTCATCATCATTAGCAAGATCTGAATAACTTGTAACATTTATGATTTCAGTATCAAACTGAAACTTTACTCTTAACTGTGTTCATGTGCAGAAAATAACATCATTATTTCTAATGTGTCAGTAAACAGATTTGAAGGGACTGAAGAAAGGGGAAAATGAGCAAGCATAGTGCTATGTCCAGTCTAGGGACTACAGTCATGCATAGAATTTAATTCCTGAGAAACAGGAATTCTTTCCAAAGTTCAAAAATGCCCGTGTGTCTCATCAGGTACAGCCCACTGCAATAACATCTATTCCCTTGTTTGGCCAGTATCTTTAAAAGCTGTCCTTAGATGTTCAGCTTATCTGGAGCTCTGGCTGAAAAGAACAGTTCTGGCAGAGAGACTATCTGATCTACTCATGCGAAAAGAAGATCAGTGCTCACAAAACCAAAAAGTACTCATGAGCATATACCGAATAGTTTAAGAAAGAGGGTCACAGTAGGAAAAATTGAAAAGAGAACTAGGAAATGTAGCCACCAGAGTAATTACATCTCAGAGGTGGCAAAGAAGCATATTACCCTGAGCCATGGGACAAAATCCAGCAGTCTTTGTTTTACCCAATTAACAGGCATGAGATAGGTGAACATGCCATGCTATCTTGTAATCCTTATATGGTTTCTGTTTTACATGCTAATTCAGCTTCTAAGTCTGCTGTAATCCTCTACCAACAATTTACACCACAGAGAATGGAGACCTTCACTGAATTGTCCGCGTAGAGTGACCGGTCACAACAGACTTGGGCTGAATGGGCATGGCTGTTTTTCACATAATAAATTTAATTACCATGTACAGACCACTCACTGTCTGAAATCCTACTATTAGATTTCCACAATATTTTTTGGTAGAATCTCCAGCTGCCCATTGGACACACTTTGTGCTTGTCACAAGGGTCTAGCCATGAACCACCATTACACTTACATGGCTCTTCCATCAGCAACCATAACATTGCACCATTTAAAAGGACATCAGTTAAAAACACCCTAAGACCCAACCCAAAGGCCTACAGTACCGAATCTGTAAACATCTATGGCTGATTTCCATCCCCATATTACAAAAAATTAAATAGAAAGTCAGACAACAGCAACCTCCAGATACAGCTACAAGAGATACAGAGGCTGGGCAGTACAGAGACAATCATAATCCAGGATTTGTCTCAAAAGAGTGAAAATAGTATCATCTACTGATGCAAATCTCTGTTCTGCATGTGATTGATTGCAAGAATAAAGCAGCACTTCAGAAATTTTTCTTTTAGACTGCAGGTGTAGAAAAACAAGTACAACCCCACTGCTGTTCTAGGCTGGTGCTTCTGAATACCACAGTAATGAAACAACCACCAGTGAATAATCATATCATTAATTAGACTTCCATATGTGGAAGGGTGATATTGCTGTTCTAGAAAATACTGCTTTTTCTCCAGATCCCTGCATTTTGTTTCACTTTGATTTTTTTTAATGGCTTATTATATATTTATCATATTTTTATCTTATATCTTTTTAAGGCTCAAACAATCCAGATGTTGTAGTCAGAAAACAAAAAGCTGTACACTGTTAAGCCTACAGCAATATGACAAAAGGACTTTCTTAAAGCCTATGACAGGAATGTTCATCTGTCAGTCTTGACACTTAGAGAGGCTTTTGCAAGCTAGCAAAAGTAAATAAAGCTAGGAACTACAGAGAAATAATTATATTTCCACCTGTTTCCTTCTAAGATAGACACAGAACAAACAATCTGGATAATGAGCACATGCAAACATTTTCTGATTTTCTAACAAGCTCTCACATCAAAATAGCAATCAACCTTTCCTTCCAAGGTAGTGGCATCGTATTGCTGGCAGTAAGGCAAAACTAAGGAAAGAATAGACTGTATTAAAAGCATCCTTTCCAGAGAAAGTATATCTTGATATTGAAGTAATTTCTTACTTCGACATATATGGAATTAAAAAAAGATTCTAAAAATACACACTGAGATTGAAAAATCAGCAGATTCTGTGTACATTTATATTTATTCCCTTCTGGGGTCAGTTGTTTTCCCAGTCACTCATAGTAGCTGGTCTCTGAGTGTTAAGCAGTGACCACACTTCTTCTTAGGATTATTTTGTTGATGGGACTCTGGCAATTTGGATGGCTACTAGAAACATTGCATGTAATTCAGTAACACTGAATTCAGATACCAGGTACCTGCCAAACCTGCTCTATCACTCCACTCTTCAGCTGGACAAAGGAGAGCGAATATAACAAAAGGCTCATGGGTTAAGGACAGCAAGAGAACACTCACTAGATTCCGTCAAGACAGGCTCAACTTGAGCATATACCTTGAATTTATTACCAATCAAATCTGAGAAGGACAACGAGAAATGAAACCAAATCATGAAACACCTTCCTCTCACCTCCCTTCTTCCCAGGCTTAATTTCACTCCTGGTTTCCTCTAACTCCTCACCTGCGGTGGTACAGGGGGATGGGGGAGTGGAGCTGTCTCTGCCACTACCTCCCCCTCAGGGGGAGGACTCCTCACACTCTTCCCCTGCTCCAGTGTGAGGCCTCTCCCATGGGAAACAGTTCTTTGCTAACTTACATTACCTCAGGTGCCTACTCAGGACATCATTAGACACCACCCAACACTCCTGGAGCAGCAGTTCCTGCTAACAGAATGAAGGTGACAAATTGCTTGAGCCAGACCTTGCGTGACTTGCTGCTAATTAAAGTCATCTCTTCTACTTTCAGAGGTCTTTCTCAAAAATTTTAACTTAAAAACACTAAGGTTAGTCACAGCCTCTCTGCTCAAGGAAACCGTGTGGATTGTGGAAGCTATTAAGTCCAGTAAGGAAACAGATGGACTAGGTGGATTTTTGGTTCAGCCTAGGATTATTAAGACCTAAATATACTTTTGCAACCTAATTTACAGATTTCTTTCTTCTTTATTATTGCTCATACCTTTGCTTAGTTGGTATTGCCCTAAGGTACCCCGACCACAGATAAGCGAGGGGTGACTGCAGTTAAAGCCCATGGTATATATGGATTCATTTGGAGCAAACGAAGAACAGCTGAGTCCTATTGGGTGGAAATAAGAAACTGGCAAAGCCTGTCAAACCATCAGCATCATCATCAGTGTCAACATCCCTTTACAGCTGGGCCCAATTCATATTTGAATGGTGCTCTAAAACCCCATATAATTCCATTTTGTTCTCCAAATACATGGTTTATTTTTACTTTTACGCAAACACTAAGCAACTCCTGGTTGCCACTGTTTTTCACTTGTCTAAGCAAATAAACTGTCACCAGTGAGAGTTTCTCTATAGGCAATCAAATCTCATCAAACACGAGTCTCTGAACGCCCTTCATTCTCCTCTGACAGCAGCTCTTTGTCATCTTGCCAGTTTTGTACAAACACGTTAAGGCGACAGACTGTTTGAGTGCTACAATACAGACGCACAGAGCAGAAAGTGCTGCACGACTGTGACGCCCCATTCCAACGCTGCCAGACAGCAGGGTTCGAAACACATCGTGTTACTGTAATATTTCATCAAGTGAAAGAAGGCGTTAGTGGGAATACTGCAGCTCTTCAGAGAAAGCTCTGTCACACCAACCTCCACATCTCAAAAGAAAGGCTTCTGCCTATTATACTACAGCCCGACACACGGAGGCTGGCTTCCTACGCAAAACATACTACGCTTTGCACAACCAGCCAATGCCAAGAGTCACATGGCTGCAGTGCCAATGTCTCAGACTTGACTTTTCTGACTGACATCTCAATGAATTCTACTGGCACTTTAAGAACACTAAATAAACCCAAAAAACTGTTATTTAGCTACTCTGTACATAGAACCTGTTTTTCTTAGTATTCAAACTAAGAATACTATTCAAACTGTTCTGAGAAAGGATTTTTTTAGTAAACAATGTGGTTTCAGGGACCAAAAGTTCTTATGATGTATGAGTGTAGACAGATAGTGGGGTTTTAGCCCAGAACAGCTCTTATAAGCAAGATTATCACAGAAAAGTAAGTTTCTCCAGTAATAATGTATTCCCTACTGCCTGATATTTATTACATTTAAAAGTTTAATTTATTTTTTTTATAAGTGAATGTTCCTTATCAATTACCCACGAGATGTACTTACCTCTGAGCCTGAAATACTTCAGATGGTTGGCAATAGCTTGCTCAACAGATTCATCAGGGCAGATCTTAACTCCACTGGGGAACAGAATGGACCGCTTCCTCCGTAACTGCAAATGCCTGTGGAACTGCTCAGCATCCATGATGCTGTTGGGCTTTTTCAACCCAGGAGGCAGAGAAGGGTTGGCCAGCTGCCAGTCACTGAGCTGCGGGGCTGGTGAAACATCTTTAGCCTGTCCTCCTTCTGCAGCTGAATAAACTTCTGCTGTGAAATTAAAACCACACAAATTTCTCTGATGAGATAATGATGCAATCATTAGTATCTTCGTGCCACTTCTGTGGTCTCTGAAGGACATTGCCGTGCTCTTTTCTGTTAACAGAACTTGTCTCTGACTGCGGTGTTATAAACAACCTTAAGCTCTTTACAATATCCCATCAAATGGCAACATAGTGTTAGGCTCTAACCCTTTGAATTCTGATGCTTTGTGTTTAACTTCCCTTCTGTCATTAGGTTTAAGTCAATGGGACTATATTTCTGAATAAAAATGTATTTAGAAGCTTTCAGGGCCAGAAGTAAAACAAATAATTGAGAAATAATCCTACTCCATACTTTCTTTCCCCAGAAGCGATCTCTATAGCTTGCAAAAAGCAAGCTGCTTGAATGGACAGTTAACCTTTCATCACTGAGGCAGGTCCCTACTCTTCTAGGGCAGGGGGGAAAAAAAGAGGAATAAAAGGGCTCGTCAGCTTTATGTTGGGGTTTTGTTTGTTTGTTTTTGTGTTTTGGGTTGGGGTTTTTTTTGTTTGTTTGTTTGGGTTTTTTTTTTT